>JBAKBP010012634.1:0-66463 GCA_037953745.1 Lithodes maja | reverse complement strand
GATGTTGGTGTATCGCTGAAAAGGGAGGGAATTGAGTGGAAGCTACCTATACTGCTGTTTGTGGATGATACAGTTCTGATGAGTGATAATGAATGGGAGTTGCAGGGTCTGGTAAATGAGTTTGGAACAGTGTGCGAAAAACAGAATTTGAAGGTAAACACGGGGAAGAGCAAGGTTATGGTCTTCGAAAGGGGTGAAGTCACAGAGTGTGAGGTGAAGCTGAACGGTCAGGCTATGGAGATCGTCAACTCTTTTAAGTATCTGGGCAGTGTGTTGAGTAAAGATGGGACTATGGATGAAGAGGTGCGGGAGAGGGTACAACAGGGGAAGAGGGTTGTAGGAACTCTAAAAGCAGTAACAAGAAATAGGGTGGTCAGTATGGAAGTGAAGAAGTCCTTGCATGACAGTGTGGTAATCCCGACACTGACTTACGGAAGCGAAGCATGGACGTTGGTTGAAAGACTCAGACCAAGAGTGAGAGCAGTGGAAATGAATTACTTAAGGAGTGCGTGCGGAGTTACATGGAGGGATAGACAGACTAATGAGGAAGTAAGAAGGAGGTGTGGTGTGGAGGTAGATGTGCTGGAAAGTGTGAAAAGGAACAACTTGAGATGGTTCGGCCATATGGAACGTATGGAAAGCGAGAGAATGACTAAGAGGGTGTACGAGAGCGAGGTGGAGGGACAGAGGGGGAGAGGCAGACCGAATATGAGGTGGAAGGATGGAGTGAGGAACTACATGAACGAAGGCGGTGCTGGTTGGGGGGAGGGGCGTCGACTGACTGGGGACAGAGGTGCATGGGGGCGGTTCGTTCGTGGCCACCCCTTCGGGGATCACGGCGTCAGGCAATAGATAGATAGATAGACCTAATAACACCTACAAACACAAGCCTCTCCCGTTTACTAAAGGTCAGGCCCCTTCTTCGCCCGCACAAGGGAAGAAGCCCATTGGGGATGTGAAATGTTACAAATGTCAGAAGCTAGGCCATTATTCACGTGAGTGCCCTAGTAACACTCCCGCTAAGCCGGTGTCATTGGTTCACAGTATCGGTGTGTCTCTGAAGGCTGCAGCAACTGCCCGGGGTAGGTTGTCAGCAGCTGAGGCACACGCGGTAAAGAAGCGTACGGAAGGCTCGACACCTGTCCGGGACACTTTCTGTAGCCATCGGGGACACAGGTTTGTGAGCTGGGGGAGTGAACTACGGAGGGTTGACTTGCTGAGGGATACGGGGGCTTCGCAAACTTTGTTGAGGAACTTCACAGGGAAACCGATAAATGCGGCCAGAGTTGTTGTGGTGCAGGGTATAAATCCTACGAGGTCATACCCACTTGTGAGGTTGGAGTTGAGAGTGGGAGAGGTGTGCAGGGAGCTGGATGTAGGGATCGTTGAGTGTTTGCCAGTTGAGGGCGTCGACCTTCTTCTCGGCAACGACTTTGCGGTGCCCACTTCCGGGACTCCACCCTTAGTCGTTGCCGAGAGGGCGGCCGACGTGGATGGTGAGAATAGGGAATGGGTTGGGAGGTGCCAACAGGATGAGATGGCCTGTGTGGTAACCCGATCTCGCTCTGCGGCTCCTGCACAGCCTAGCACTCAACCTCGGGGACAGTGGAGGAAGGATCAGGAGAAGGTTGCTAAGGGCAGGAAAAGGGACATTGATTCTGCTGCACTTCTCGGTGATTCGGTACTTGGACCTATAATAAACACGGGAGTTGACTCTGGCCCAGATATGGTGTGTAACAAGGCAGAGTTGGGTAAGACTTCGCGTGAGGTAAGAGCTGTAGCGAGAGCCACTAAGGCAGTAGAGCCTACTAGCCGGGGTAATGTCTTATTACAAAACCATCTTGATGCATTGACGCCCGGGGACATTAGTGAGCAGCAGCTGCAAGACGCTAGCCTAGCTCGTTATAGCAATGGTGCCATAGAGTTGGAGGAAGATGGGGATGCGAAGCCGGGAGATTTCTTTAGGCTCAACAGGATATTGTACCGCAGATTTCTAGACCCCAAATCGAAGTGGGAGGGCGGTGCGAGGGTAGTAGACCAGGTGGTTGTTCCAAATAAGTATAGAGAGTCCTTATTGTGTCTGGCGCATGATGTGCCGGTGGCGGGTCATTTGGGGGTAACAAAAACATTGGCGGCATTGGGCAGGGTTTTCTGGTGGCCTGGGGTCAAGGCTGATGTCTGTGCATGGGTGGCTGGGTGTGCGACCTGCCAGACAACGGGGAAGCCTAACCAGACAATCCCGAAGGCACCTTTGTTTCCCATACCTGTCACCGGGCCTCCGTTCAGCAAAGTTGTAGTAGATTTGGTTGGCCCTTTCCCGCCTACTAGTAGTGGCAATAAATTCCTGTTGACAATCATGGATGTGGCTACGAGATACCCGGACGCATACCCCATGAGAAACGGCTCGGCAAAGGCAGTTGTTAAAAACTTATTATTGTTCTGTTCCCGTTATGGATTTCCACGTGAGGTGCAGTCAGACCAGGGGAGCAATTTTACATCCAAATTGTTCAAGCAAACCCTTCAGTTGCACGGTATATGTTCTGTAGTGTCGTCAGCCTACCATCCCGAGAGTCAGGGAGTCTTGGAGCGGTGGCACTCGACCCTGAAGAGTATGCTACGCTGTTACTGTGCAGAACATGACACTGATTGGGATTTGGGTCTGCCGTATGTTCTGTTCGCTGCACGTGAAGTCCCAGGAGAGAGCCTGGGGTTCAGTCCAAATCAACTAGTCTTTGGCCATAATGTGAGAGGACCTTTAAGTATGGTGAAAGAGATCTGGGAGGGCGAAGAGAAGCCGGGGTCTGTACTTAAATATGTCCTTGAGAGCCGGGAGAGACTTATAGGTTGCATGGCAGCGGCAGGTAATAACTTGGTTAATGCACAGGCGGTCATGAAGCACCAGTATGACGCCAAGGTGAAGCTTCGGGAGTTTTCGGTGGGTCAGGAGGTAATGTTGCTTTTACCTTTGCCTGGACACCCCCTTTCTGCCAAGTTCATTGGGCCGTATGTGGTGGCTAAGAAACTGTCCGACCTTGATTATCTCGTTGCAACACCTGACCGTAGGAAAAAACATCAGTTATGTCATGTTAACCTCATGAAAGAGTATGTGAGACGCCCCTCAGAGCCTCTCACTGTCCCTGTGCTGGCCTGCAGCGGCCAGGGTGGAGAAGGAGGTGGGGACAGTCATGCTGCTGAGGAGGATAGCTGGGACTGTGTCATTTCCGCGGAACAGTGGGCGGGGAATACTGAACAAGAGGCTAGGCAAGCTGTAAGTCACCTGCCTGAGCACCAGGGTGCTGCTGTCCTAGGCCTGTTCAGGTCATACCCCTCTGTTTTCGCCGAACACCCAGGTCTCACTACTCAGGTAACGCACGACGTGGACGTCGGTGATAATGTGCCCTTCAAGTCAGTGCCCTACCGTGTGCCCCCGGTAAAGTTGCCAGCTTTACGGGAGGAGTTAAAGTACATGGTTGAGAGAGGGATGATCACTGAAGGTTATGTGAAGTGGACATCACCCGTCACGTTGCAGCCAAAACCTGACGGCAAGGTGCGGTTCTGCATAGATTTTCGTAGGCTAAATGGCTTGACCACTACCAACCCTTACCCTTTGCC
Source organism: Lithodes maja (assembly GCA_037953745.1). Taxonomy (NCBI): domain Eukaryota; kingdom Metazoa; phylum Arthropoda; class Malacostraca; order Decapoda; family Lithodidae; genus Lithodes; species Lithodes maja. Next base: position 62,851 of record JBAKBP010012634.1, on the reverse strand, counting down.
TCGAGTTGACGACAGCGTGGACAAGATAGGGAATGCAAAGTACCTTACTAAAATTGATCTTGTAAAAGGCTACTGGCAAGTACCCCTGTCGGACCGAGCTAAGCAAGTTTGTGGTTTTGTGGTAGATGACAAGACCTACCAATGCAACGTAATGCCTTATGGGCTTAAGAACGCACCAGCCACGTTTCAGAACCTGATGAACGATATTTGTGACGAAATCCCTAACTGCACGGTCTACCTTGATGACGTGATAGTGTATGATGACGATTTTGAAAATCACCTAAGGCACTTAGAGACCCTGTTTGGGAAGTTGCACGATGCTGGGCTGGTGGTGAACCTGAGGAAGTGCGAGTTTGTAAAGGCTACTGTGCAGTATCTTGGCTTTGTGGTCGGGTTAGGCCGGGTGTGCCCCCCCCCTGAGCAAGATACAGGCTATCAATATGTTTCCCAGGCCCACCACTAAGCGCCAGGTCATGCGGTTCCTAGGTATGATAGGCTATTATAGGCGCTTCATCCGGGGATACTCTACTGTCTTAGCACCGTTAACTGATCTACTGTCGAAGTCAGTGAAGTTCTGTTGGGCTGCGGAGTGTCAGAGGGCTTTCGACCTAGTCAAGCACCTGCTGTGTACACATCCGATTTTGAGGGCCCCAGACTTCTCCAGGAGTTTTCAGCTGGCGACTGATGCCAGCGGTGTGGGTGCCAGGGCAGTGTTACTGCAGACTGATTCCGAGGGCTTGGAACACCCAGTGAGCTTCTTTTCTCGCAAGTTTAATTCGGCACAAAGGAATTACTCGACTATAGAGAAGGAGCTTCTGGCTATCGTTTTGTCGCTCAAACATTTCGAAGTTTATGTTCCAGCCTACGGCCCGGTAGTGACGATTTATACGGACCATCATCCCTTGAAATTCCTAAATCAGTTTCACAATCGGAATATGCGGTTGACCAGGTGGTCCCTAATGCTCCAAGAGTATAATCTCAACATTCAGCATATTGCCGGGAGTGAGAACGTGATAGCAGATTGTCTATCAAGGGTTGATGATCCAAGATAGTCGTGCACGGTGTGTGGGTTGAGCAGGAGTAAAATTAGGCTATCATAACGCCGTCCAAAAAGATTATAAAACAATAAAATAAACGAGAAAACTCTTTTTTTTTTTTTTTTAGTTTTGTAAGTCTTTATTGTTGTAGCATGATGCATGCGATATTGTGTTTTATGTATAATTCACACTTCAGTTGTTGTGCACCTTTTGCAATTAGTGGCAGCTAAGGGTAGCAGGTCGGTTGGTTGCCTGTCAGATTTTGATAATGCTTCTAAGGTCGATTATCTAAAATCTTGGGGGGGCTGTGACGCACCCAGTGCGTTGCAACGCAACCTGATTGTACTCCTTGGTACTCGACTGTACCGCCCGTGATCTGGCTACCGTCAGCCGCAATGTATATTGAGTGTGACAACTTATAACTATGTTCTTTGTATCTCTGCAAAGGTCTCGTCATGTGCTAACCAGTGGTGGGTTTTGTTTTAAGCCATGTCGAGACCTTCCATTTAATATGTAGTATCAATAGAGAAGTTGATAGATAAGACAATGGGAGTTCAGAGAGAGAGAGTGAGTTAGGCTTCAGAGCAAGAGGGTAGCAACGCGCCACGCTGCCGGCCGGGTGGGTTGCCAGACGTATGGACTGGTTGGCAGCCTTGCGCTTATAGCTAGGCGCGACAGGGTTGGTAGTCCATTGTTGCCTGCCTACGCTGCTTGGGCTGGGCCCATGTTGTCGTACAGCACATTGCCTGGAGGCTGGCTGCGTGTTCCATGACCAGGTTGCCTAGAACCTTTGAGATTCTAACATCCCTTGCCCTCTCTCCCAACTTCTCACGGTTGCACTCTTTTTCTCTGACGACATTACTCTCATTTCATTCTTCTCTCTATTTAAATGCATAACCTTCCCTTGAGGTCCTAAAGGAGTTTCAGCACTCACCTCTCGTATTACTCTTAGGACAAGCATATATTTACATGTATTAGATTTAAGGGGTTAATATGAACAGCGATCTTCTTGATGAGGATAGTTGGTGAACGTTCTACATGTTCACGAGTTATATGCCCCGCTCATCATCCCATTTGTGACTAGACTGGTGCCATGTGTAAGAGCCCGACCATGCCCAGGAGTTGTCTGTAGAGGGACGAGGACTTAGCCTTGATTTGCATACCGAGCCAGGAGCGAGTGTAGCACCCGAGACTACAGCTCGCTCGTAGTGCCGGTATAGTAGAGTAACGTAATTTATCTGTCCTTGTGTTCTCTACAGTCTTCTCCTGGGTTCTCGCTTTCGGTGCTGGGACTCGTTGTTCCTGTGACTTGGCCTGCTAGCTAGAACACATGGGGATGATGAGTGGGATATATCTTTATTTTACTATGCATTGCAGCTCTCTTTAAGTATATGTCTATAACACTTTACAATACACATTACTCACACACAAGACAACACTATTAATACTTTCATGTATCAATTAACTGCACTGTCGTTTTGCTGCTGTGTCCGGAGTTCTGTTGCGTAGGGCGCATACGGACTCGGAGGGGAGACAGAGTGAGAGAAGCGAAGTAGCCTATGCGGTAGTAGGCTACCGGCGCAGTACTGTTGCCTGCAACCTTTTAGTTATTCCAAGTATAGATTCATTATTATAATAAGTGACTACTATTTATGTTCCTCCCATGTGTATTATTAGGTATCTACTGGATCATGAACATCTTGTATGCTACATGCTAGTGCATGTTAGTAGGGGACAGTTAGTGTAGTGCACGCGCTTTCAAGTAGGCGTGTACATTTGTCATTTAGCATTTCACTGTCATACCTTTAGCCTGCTTCTATTCTACATTATTAGAGGCTTAATATTAACGTAGTTTCTTGAGTATTGCATTTCTTTAGAAATAAAGTAACCTATAAATGTCTGAGGGAGTTTAGCCTCATAGCCTGCCCCTGTTGTACACTTTCGCCGAGTTAAGGTACCTCGTTACCGTAGACGATAACTCTGTAGGGCGTTGGTGCTTTTGTTGTCTGGAGCATATAGTATTTGGGACTGGAATCGAGCGTGTCGTTGTCACTTAAGCCATTTCTGTCCTACGATCAAGAATCCCGAATATGTATTGCCGATCCAGCCGTAACAATAACTACAATCAAATACAAAGGTAAGTCATGCAATAGGTACAGACCAATATTTGTACTTATACAACATTAGATATAAGTTCACACAATAATGATAAGAACAATGCATAGAAACATAAATATACACAATTCGTAGAATGAGCTTTACTTGAGTTATAGGTGAAAGGGCGCGCGTAGTTTAAACAAGTACTCCAAAATACAAGATGAACATGTGCGTCATTTAATTATGATGTATGTATATACTGTATTTACTGTATATACTGTATTTACTGTATTTACTCGGGCACATATCCCATAGCTGGGGGTGGCCATCTCAAAACAGAGCCCGAACTGAAACATTTTAAGTGCCAATTCTTAGGGTTCGGGACCATTTTCGCTTTCCCTCGCCCCTTTCTCTGTTTCGTCTATTAGGTGAATTATATAAACAAGGGGAGGAGGATTCCTAGTTCTTACTCCCAGAAGGAAAAGTAGGATAGCAAAAGAGACAGACAGAAACGGTCAAGGTTGGGTAGAGGATGCCAAATATCACTTTAATTATGCAATCATTCAATTACGCGGGTTCTTAGATCAAATCAAACTTCTGTTTTATTTCAATACAAGTGCATAATTATGTGAAATTGATACAAATAGAAATGGCGAAAACGTGTTTTAATTAACTTGATATCAGAACTGAACTATCTCACATAGAACCACCTTTACTACTATCACAGATCCTTCTTAAACTGCACAAAATCGTCTAAATATAGCTAGAATAAAAGTAAAAAAGACGTTGCCGGTACAGAAGGGGTGAACAATGACGGGTATTTTTAAAGTTGAATATTATCGGTCATGGTAAGACCAGGTACCGGTGTGTTAAAGAGTTACCAAGACATGAACCTGGGAGTACAAAGGAGTACAAAGGAAATCAAGCAACAACAGGTCTAGTGATTCTTCTAGGCTGCTTGTCCTCCAAAGCTCTGAGGATCAAGTGTCCAAACAGTGGTTTAGAGTGGGTAAGGGAAACATTGGAAAGGGAACTCCTGCCCTGGAACTAATGTCCGTGGCAGGACTAGGAAGTTAGTAGGGGACATATGGGTTAGTAACTGAGGGGAGGATAAAATAAAGTTATTAATTTACAAACGCAGTCAGTCGCGGGTTTAATGCGAGATATTTGTCTAGGCGGAGTTTAAATGAATCAACGGTGGTGCAGTCTATAACGTCTCGGGGAAGCCCATTCCACAAGTTGACAACTCGATTGAAGAAGAAATTCTTAGATTCGTGTGAGTTAAAAGATTTACCAATCATTTTGCAACCGGTTTCCCCGTGTGTAATTAGATTGGTCGATAGTGAAGTACTTACTACAGTTCATATTGTCGATGCCTTTGATGATTTTGAACACTTGAATTAAGTCACCTCTTAATCTGCGCGGGGTTAAAGGAAATAGATTTAATTCTCTAAGACGCTCTTCGTATGGTTGTTCATTAGGCTAGGTATCATTTTGGTAACTCTACGTCGAACTCGTTCTAGCTTGTTTATGTCTTTTTGGTAATAAGGGCACCAGCATTGAACGCAGTATTCCAGAAGAGGGCGGACTAAGGAATTGTAAAGGGTTAGGATAACGTCTTTGGATTTATGCTCAAATGACCTGCCTATAAAGCCAATTATTTTGTTTGCCTTCTTTACAACTTCTGAACATTGTTGACTCGGTTTTAGGTTACTCGATATTGTTACTCCCAGATCGGTTTCTCTGTTTACATTCTTAAGCTGAGTGCCATTCATCGAATAGTTTGCTTTCTCATTTAGGTATCCGATATGTACCGGTAGTACTTTACATTTATCCACATTGAAACTCATTTGCCAAATTTGGGCCCAATGTGACAATTTATCTAGATTGTATTGCATATCGTCAACTTGATCTTTTGAGAGTACGCTATTTGCAATTTTTGTATCGTCAGCAAATTTTGAGATTGTACAGGTGAGACCCACATCTGTGTCGTTGATGTAAGTTAGAAAGAGAATTGGTCCTAGTACCGATCCCTGGGGTACCCCGCTACTTACATTGGTCCATTTAGATGCCTTACCGTTTATGACTACTCTTTGCTTTCTGTCGCTGAGCCAATTTTCTATCCATTTCAATACACCGTCTTGTATTCCATGCGCTTTTAGTTTTAGCAGTAAACGTTTGTGGGGAACTTTGTCAAAGGTCTTTTGAAAATCAAGGTATATAATATCTACAGCTTTACTCTCATCGTAGAGGTTGAGGATATCGTGGAAGAAGTCTAAGAGGTTTGTTAAACAGGAACGTTTTTTACGAAAGCCGTGTTGAGTATCTTTAAGTATGTTATTTTCCTCTAAGTGATTTACGAGTCTGTCTCTTATGACCGTTTCTAGCATTTTACATACAACTGAGGTTAAGCTAATTGGACGATAGTTACTGGGTAGGGATTTGCTGCCTTTTTTGAATATCGGTGTTACGTTGGCTATCTTCCACTGATCAGGCATAGTTTCAGACTGCAAGGATTTATTGAATAGTAATGTCAGTGGTTTGAAGAGCTCATCCTTAGCTTCCTTTAGAACTCTAGGCGAGATTGTATCAGGTCCAGGCGTTTTATTTACCTTGAGTTTATCTAAACAATTCAATACTTCTCTCTCTGTAACGGTGATATTGCTTAGAACACCTGAATTATCAATCTGAATCGGCGATGGTGTAGGGATATCACTGAGGTCTTCGGTTGTAAAAACTGATGCAAAGAAGGTATTGAGGGCATTACTCATTTGTACTTCGTCTTTGGTGTATTCTCCATTTTCATCGACTAACGGTCCAACAGTTGAAGTAACTACTTTTTTCTTTCTGATATAACTATAGAATTCTTTCGTTTTTTGTTTACTTTGATTCGCAATATGTAACTCTAGGGTCTTTTTAATTTGCTTAATTAACTTTTTGGCTTTGCGTCGTAGCTCTACAAATTTCACCCGTTCTTCGTCATTTTGTGAGGATTTTAATCTATCATTAGCAAAAAAAATTTAGCAAGCAGGCAGTTTGAAATATCTTTATTCCACCATTTGGGCTTATTATTATGGCCTGGATGCCTTATTTTCGATGGTATGCAGTCTTGCACTGCTTTTAGGTAAGTGGTTTCGAATAACTTCCAAGATGTATTTATGTCGTTATTGTTAATTAAAAAGCTCCAGTCAGTTTCTTTAAACATAGCTCTAAGTTTATGAAAGTTTGCTTTCTTGAAATTAGGGACTTTTTCGATGCTACTATTTGGTTCGTTACTAGTTAAGTTTAAAGTGAAAGTTATCGTACGATGGTCGCTGTTACTGAATTCATCACCAACATTCAAATTCTCTATTAATTCTTCTTTTGTTGCAAGTACAATGTCAAGAACGTTATTACCACGGGTCGGTGTTCAAACAAATTGATAAAGCGAACTCTCTTGCAAGTTCGTATACAAGTCATGTCCGGAGTGTGAAGTAAGAGTATCGCCCCACTTGGTCACAGGTAAATTAAAGTCTCCCAAAAATACGGTATCTTGTGAGTTACTTACATCTGCAATTTGTTCATAAATTTCTCGGTCAGTTTGCACTGATTGAGCTGGAGGTCTGTATATTAATGCAAGTATTATTTTTGTACCTTTATTATTCTTTATTAGCACAAAAGATGTGTCGACGTTCACAATTTGAGGTTTTGACAAGAGGGTCGGGTTAAGACTTTCTTTGATATAAAATATAACGCCACCTGCATTTTTATTTATTCGGCTTTTCTCAAACATTACATAACCGGAAAGTGAATACTCTGCTAAAAAGTCTCTATCTACTGCATTGAGCCAAGATTCTGTTATACCAATCACATCATAATTTTCAGTAAACACTAGTTCCTCTAAATCTGAAAATTTATTGCGTATGCTACGAGCGTTTGCATAGAAAACCTTTAAAGTTGTGGTTTTAGAACTCACAGAACGTTCTTTAATCAAATTTTTGGTTCTGGTCGGATCTACATTTACATTCATGGCTGTCATCGGTCCCCGGTCGTTATCCCTGGCGGTTTTGAATTTGGGTCGTGTTGGTGGAGCTTTATCCAAATTCGCGGTTCTTGACAGATTAGCATTTAATTCCTTCGCAGGTTGTTGTTGTTGTTGTTTTTCCCCAAGCTGCCTGGCCGAACAGCCCCAAGGCCCTGAGCAAGGCCAAGGCCACAACCGAGCGCCCCCACAGAACCCTCCCCGCCGACCACAATAAAGCCTGGGAGACCGAAGCCACTCCATGGCGGGGAGCTGAGGAGGGCGCGGAAACGCCCCGGAAACCAAAGCCCCACCCAGGGCCCTGTGCCCCTCAGCAATTATGAAGAGAAAGTTGAGGGGCAAAGGAAAGATGTGACGCTTTGGCTTCCAATCATGGTAGATTAGGAGGTCAATCCACGCAAGAGACGCCGTCACTTGAGATCTAGAAAATATATAAGTAAAAGGAACAGTCAGAGTAAGCTATGGGTATGGCAGAGATCGCTCAGTTCTCACTCTGATAGACCAGCCCATCACCACTCCTTCGCAGGTTGCCGCCCTCGCTGTCTTCGGTCCTCCTTCCTGGTTGTCCTGTGCTGAGTCGATTTCTTCTCCGAAAATCCTTCACCGCATCGTTGAGAAGACGCCCAAAACGTGCTGCTCCCACCTGGTTCAGATGAACTCCATCGTCTGAAAACAAATAGTCATCGTAGTAGAAATTGTCCCAGGTGTCGACAAATCCCACGTTTTCTTTCCTGCAGAGGTTTGCTAGACAACGATTTGTGCTGGTGGCTATGTTGTAAAATCGGCTCTCTACACCAAGCCGGGGGACGATTCCTGAGACGATGATCCTTGATGACTTCTCCTTAAACGACTTGATCAGCTGCTGGTACTTTAAAAGCAAATCTTCCGACCGGGTTCGCTGTACATCGTTGGATCCAACGTGGATGACGTACATTGTATTTGCAGGGGCCAGCTTAGGGACAAGTGCTGTGAGTGACTGACACGAGTTAAGGGCAGGTTTTGGCTTCTTTTTTGGACACCCTTCTCCCTCATGGTTAGCCCCATTAATGTTGACATATTAAGACGTTCGCCCCATTATTTTGGCGATTGTAAGACCTTTCGCCCCATTTATTTGCCAATATTAAGACATTTAGTGCCATTTATGTGTCATGTATTTTCCTGGCGAGCGATAGCGAGCCTGTAATTAAAGAGGAACCGGTCTTGGGCCTGAACATTTTTCTACCGAGAAATTTAAAAATTGATCTCAAGGATGGTCTTGGGGGTATTTTTGTAAGTTGATAGAGATCTAGGGAGCAAAGTACCCCCCTCCACCCCCTCCATAATGTTTTAACAAATCGATATATAGATTGCAGGTGAGTTTATGAATTGATCCTTTTTGTTTTGATGTCATTTGAAGTGGGTATAACCGTTAAACCGTTCATTCTCCTTGGTACTATACATTACCCTGGTATGGTGGATCAATACACCCACCTCTCCAGAGTAGTTGTCCTAGTTTTATGTTTTGGCAACTGTACGTCATCATACTGAGGGAATTATAATAATATAACTTGATGGGTGAATTGCGTGAAGAACCAGTCGAGGCCAAGGGTAAAATATGAAACCAAGGTCACTATCCACTCTAAATATCCTTGCAGTCTATATTCACGGATAAACCAAGAACAAAAAAAAAATAATTCGTATGGAGCGAAAATCGTTGACATGATGCCCGGTGCGTCTGGTTGGTGCACCCTATAGTGGAAGCTACGGGTGGGGGAGCTTGGTGGATAGGAACACTTGGGGGGGAAATGGAAGACACACGGAATAATACAATAGAGGAAAGTAAGGCAAGAGAGAGAGTGTGTGTGAGAGAGTGAGTGTGAGAGAGTGAGTGAGTGATTTAATATTGGAAAAATATTAACACATGCCTACGTGCTCTCTCCTTCTCTCTCTCTCTCTCTCTCTCTCTCTCTCTCTCTCTCTCTCTCTCTCTCTCTCTCTCTCTCTAAGATTATATAAGGATTTAGTAACATAAATGCCAATAATCGATTAAAGATAGCCAAAGAGAGTTCCACAAGAGGAAACAAATTATAACAAATATTTAGGAAAGCGAACCTAGACAAAACTAAAAATGTCTTCACCCACAGTATAATTAGTGAGTGGAATAAGCTCCCTAATGAAGCTATAGACAGTGCCTCAATAGACACATCTAAGAAAAGGTTAAACTCATACCATAGAGAAGGTGGATTGGAATAGATAATGATTACCGGTACTACTACGACAATGCTGGCAGAAAAGGTTAAACTCATACCATAGAGAAGGTGGATTGGAATAGATAATGATTACCGGTACTACTACGACAATGCTTGCAGAAAAGGTTAAACTCATACCATAGAGAAGGTGGATTGGAATAGATAATGACTACCGGTATTAATACGACAATGCTGGCAGAAAAGGTTAAACTCATACCATAGAGAAGGTGGATTGGAATAGATAATGACTACCGGTATTAATACGACAATGCTGGCAGAAAAGGTTAAACTCATACCATAGAGAAGGTGGATTGGAATAGATAATGATTACCGGTACTAATATGACAATGCTGGCAGACAAGGTTAAACTCATACCACAGAGAAGGTGGATTGGAATAGATAATGATTACCGGTACTAATACGACAATGCTGGCAGAAAAGGTTAAACTCATACCATAGAGAAGGTGGATTGGAATAGATAATGATTACCGGTACTAATACAACAATGCTGGCAGAGAAGGTTAAACTTATACCATAGAGAAGGTGGATTGGAATAGATAATGATTACCGGTACTAATACGACAATGCTGGCAGAAAAGGTTAAACTCATACCATAGAGAAAGTGGATTGGAATAGATAATGATTACCGGTACTAATACGACAATGCTGGCAGAAAAGGTTAAACTCATACCATAGAGAAGGTGGATTGGCATAGATAATGATTACCGGTACTAATACGACAATGCTGGCAGAAAAGGTTAAACTCATACTATAGAGAAGGTGGATTGGAATAGATAATGATTACCGGTACTAATACGACAATGCTGGCAGAGAAGGTTAAACTCATACCATAAAGAAGGTGGATTGGAATAGATAATGATTACCGGTACTAATACGACAATGCTGGCAGAAAAGGTTAAACTCATACCATAGAGAAGGTGGATTGGAATAGATAATGATTACCGGTACTAATACGACAATGCTGGCAGAGAAGGTTAAACTCATACCATAGAGAAGGTGAATTGGAATAGATAATGATTACCGGTACTAATACGACAATGCTGGCAGAAAAGGTTAAACTCATACCATAGAGAAGGTGGATTGGAATAGATAATGACTACCGGTACTAATACGACAATGCTGGCAGAGAAGGTTAAACTCATACCATAGAGAAGGTGGATTGGAATAGATAATGATTACCGGTACTAATACGACAATGCTGGCAGAAAAGGTTAAACTCATACCATAGAGAAGGTGGATTGGAATAGATAATGATTACCGGTACTAATACGACAATGCTGGCAGAGAAGGTTAAACTCATACCATAGAGAAGGTGGATTGGAATAGATAATGATTACCGGTACTAATACGACAATGCTGGCAGAAAAGGTTAAACTCATACCATAGAGAAGGTGGATTGGAATAGATAATGATTACTGGTACTACTACGACAATGCTGGCAGAGAAGGTTAAACTCATACCATAGAGAAGGTGGATTGGAATAGATAATGATTACCGGTACTAATACGACAATGCTGGCAGAGAAGGTTAAACTCATACCATAGAGAAGGTGGATTGGAATAGATAATGATTACCGGTACTAATACGACAATGCTGGCAGAAAAGGTTAAACTCATACCATAGAGAAGGTGGATTGGAATAGATAATGATTACCGGTACTAATACGACAATGCTGGCAGAAAAGGTTAAACTCATACCATAGAGAAGGTGGATTGGAATAGATAATGATTACCGGTACTAATACGACAATGCTGGCAGAAAAGGTTAAACTCATACCATAGAGAAGGTGGATTGGAATAGATAATGATTACCGGTACTAATACGACAATGCTGGCAGAAAAGGTTAAACTCATACCATAGAGAAGGTGGATTGGAATAGATAATGATTACTGGTACTAATACGACAATGCTGGCAGAAAAGGTTAAACTCATACCACAGAGAAGGTGGATTGGAATAGATAATGATTACCGGTACTAATACGACAATGCTGGCAGAAAAGGTTAAACTCATACCATAGAGAAAGTGGATTGGAATAGATAATGATTACTGGTACTAATACGACAATGCTGGCAGAAAAGGTTAAACTCATACCATAGAGAAGGTGGATTGGAATAGATAATGATTACCGGTACTAATACGACAATGCTGGCAGAAAAGGTTAAACTCATACCATAGAGAAGGTGGATTGGAATAGATAATGATTACCGGTACTAATACGACAATGCTGGCAGAAAAGGTTAAACTCATACCATAGAGAAGGTGGATTGGAATAGATAATGATTACTGGTACTAATACGACAATGCTGGCAGAAAAGAACAGTTTATGCTGAAGAGACCAGAAAGGGGGGGGGGGGGATGAAGGTATGCATGATATATCCTTTCCATTTCTAACTATTCTGTAAATTCCTTCTGGCGATTTCCAAGCCCTGTAAGGTTATTCACTTCTAATTGTTTTCATATACGGCAAATTGCCGGGAGGATGGGGAGAGAGCCTTCATCATTACTAATCTTTACTTCCACTTTCCCTTACTCTTAGTGGTGTTATCTTTACTAGAATTAAGTCCTGGTCACCTCGCAGGGATCGTAAGATCTGTGTGCCCAGTGAATATATGTAAATATACGTAAATCTCTCTCTCTCTCTCACTTACTAATGTTGTTATTCAAACAAGGATAACATCATAACTCATACAACGTCTGTTGAGTTAGTTTGGCGGATTTTCCTTGACTTTGCAAATAACGATAGCTTATATTTGAGGACAAATATTTGCTAAACTTTTTGTATTATTATAATCTAACCGTTTTGATCAGCTATCTATCTATTGCCTGACGCCGTGATCCCCGAAGGGGTGGCCACGAACGAACCGCTCCATGCACCTCTGTCCCCAGTCAGTCGACGCCCTTCCTCCCAACCAGCACCACCTTCATCCATATACTTCCTCACTCCATCCTTCCACCTCTCTTTCGGTCTACCTCTCCCTCTCTGTCCTTCCACCTCGCTCTCGTACACCTTCTTAGTCATTCTCTCGCTTCCCATACGTTCCATATGGCCGAACCATCTCAAGGTGTTCCTTTTCACACTTTCCAGCACGTCTACTTCTACACCACACCTCCTTCTTACTTCCTCATTCGTCTGTCTATCCCTCCATGTAGCTCCGCACGCACTTCTCAAGTAACTCATTTCCAACCCTCTCACTCTTAGTCTGAGTCTCTTCTCAAACGTCCATGCTTCGCTGCTTCCGTAAGTCAGTGTCGGGATTACCACACTGTCATGCAAGGACTTCTTCACCTCCATACTGACCACCCTATTTCTTGTTACTGCTTTCAGCGTTCCTACAACTAGCTAACGATGCTATATTTTAGCTTAAACTACCGCACTGACATGGATCGATTTATGTTTATTTACTCAAATATGTAATAGTCAATATAGCATAGCATTAACGCCCTATGACCTTGCTTTAAAGAAGCGTTGATGTGTAATACTATTGTGGTGCTGGTAGTTGTCAACAGTATGGTACCTTAAGCATGACTGACCTCAACAATAGAGACTGACTTGGTCGTTAAACTTAGAACGAAAGTTGAATGAGGTCCTGAAACCCATTGAAGTTTAGTAAGTGGACCAGGTTTTGTATTTATATAATCTAAAACCCTATAACACACACGCACACAACACACACACACACGACACACAACACACACACACATAAGTGTATATTAGAGCGTGTATGAATGTATGTATTTGTATACACGTGTATGATAGTGTAGAGTAGTGTGAATGTCCCCTGCACCGATCTCAGATTATGTTGTTGGTCCTCTTTGTGGGTTTCCGCTCATAGATAGTTTCAAAAACATCTAATACTGTTTGCAATGTGCTGTCAAGTGTTTTTATGATTCTTTGGCTCATATTCGTTATTGTAGTTTTATGATAAGCATGGATATATATATATTTTTTTTTTTATCTATAAAGCTGCTTTGGTATTGCACAGTTTGTTTCGCAATAGAAAATATTCTATGTTTAGAGTTGCATTATGGCGGGATTTAGAGTTGCATTATGGCGGGGATTTAGAGTTGCATTATGGCGGGGATTTAGAGTTGCATTATGGCGGGGATTTAGATTTTTGTTTAGCATTATTTCACGTGAATAATTGATATTGTTTAGTTATTTGTTTGTAATGTCTTCGTGGCGCAATGCATAAGTGGGTTGATTTTCGGTGTGAGCGTCCTGGGTTCGAATCCCCGGACTGCCACATGTGTTTGTTAATTTCATTAATCGAGTTTAGGAGTAAAGTTGGTTGGTGGAGAGAACATAATAATTTATATTAATAGAAATGTAAGCTGTTTAGAAATATAGATGGATTTAATAATTTGTATTTGTATGTATGAAAATATGTTTTTTGGTTGATATTGTTTGTGGTAAGCTGACCAATGATAAGGGTATTATTGGATATATATTGTTTGTGGTAAGCTGACCAATGATAAGGGTATTATTGGATATATATTGTTTGTGGTAAGCTGACCAATGATAAGGGTATTATTGGATATATATTGTTTGTGGTAAGCTGACCAATGATAAGGGTATTTTTTTTTTTATTTTTTTTTTTTCTATATTCCAACTTACTTCCTCTCGGGCATAGGCTGAGAGCCTTTACATTCACCGCTTTACAATGAACAGTGAAGCCCGTGAGGTCTTGTTCCAGTCTAGGGAGTGAGACATGTGAAGCACGTAGAGTACAACGAGCACCTGCCATCTTGCCTTCACATGAGGCACGGTGCTCACTCATGGCCCGAAACGACCCCATTTCTGAAGCCATCTCGTTCCCGTGCTTCACTGTCTCACCCTCTACACTCGGACTCTCACACTTACACACACACAACGCCACCTGTTGAGCAGATAACTCACCAGGCATTGCACCCCTATAGCATATTTTGAATATGGGAATATTCATACAGTGCTATTTAATCAGGGAACAATGAGGGTATTTTATTGACGTTTCGGTGGGCTTTGTGGTAATGCACTGATACTAGGTACAGCACAAATTCCATCCCAATAATATCTTCCCATTGATACATCGGGATTTGAACCCGGGACCTTTGGATTACCAGGCCAGTGGCAAGACCACTCCACCACACCTCCCCAATATATTATTGGATATATATTGTTTGTGGTAAGCTGACCAATGATAAGGGTATTATTGGATATATATTGTTTGTGGTAAGCTGACCAATGATAAGGGTATTATTGGATATATATTGTTTGTGGTAAGCTGACCAATGATAAGGGTATTATTGGATATATATTGTTTGTGGTAAGCTGACCAATGATAAGGGTATTATTGGATATATATTGTTTGTGGTAAGCTGACCAATGATAAGGGTATTATTGGATATATATTGTTTGTGGTAAGCTGACCAATGATAAGGGTATTATTGGATATATATTGTTTGTGGTAAGCTGACCAATGATAAGGGTATTATTGGATATATATTGTTTGTGGTAAGCTGACCAATGATAAGGGTATTATTGGATATATATATTGTTTGTGGTAAGCTGACCAATGATAAGGGTATTATTGGATATATATTGTTTGTGGTAAGCTGACCAATGATAAGGGTATTATTGGATATATATTGTTTGTGGTAAGCTGACCAATGATAAGGGTATTATTGGATATATATTGTTTGTGGTAAGCTGACCAATGATAAGGGTATTATTGGATATATATTGTTTGTGGTAAGCTGACCAATGATAAGGGTATTATTGGATATATATTGTTTGTGGTAAGCTGACCAATGATAAGGGTATTATTGGATATATATTGTTTGTGGTAAGCTGACCAATGATAAGGGTATTATTGGATATATATTGTTTGTGGTAAGCTGACCAATGATAAGGGTATTATTGGATATATATTGTTTGTGGTAAGCTGACCAATGATAAGGGTATTATTGGATATATATTGTTTGTGGTAAGCTGACCAATGATAAGGGTATTATTGGATATATATTGTTTGTGGTAAGCTGACCAATGATAAGGGTATTATTGGATATATATTGTTTGTGGTAAGCTGACCAATGATAAGGGTATTATTGGATATATATTGTTTGTGGGTAAGCTGACCAATGATAAGGGTATTATTGGATATATATTGTTTGTGGTAAGCTGACCAATGATAAGGGTATTATTGGATATATATTGTTTGTGGTAAGCTGACCAATGCTAAGGGTATTATTGGATATATATTGTTTGTGGTAAGCTGACCAATGATAAGGGTATTATTGGATATATATTGTTTGTGGTAAGCTGACCAATGATAAGGGTATTATTGGATATATATTGTTTGTGGTAAGCTGACCAATGATAAGGGTATTATTGGATATATATTGTTTGTGGTAAGCTGACCAATGATAAGGGTATTATTGGATATATATTGTTTGTGGTAAGCTGACCAATGATAAGGGTATTATTGGATATATATTGTTTGTGGTAAGCTGACCAATGATAAGGGTATTATTGGATATATATTGTTTGTGGTACAGCTGACCAATGATAAGGGTATTATTGGATATATATGTTTGTGGTAAGCTGACCAATGATAAGGGTATTATTGGATATATATTGTTTGTGGTAAGCTGACCAATGATAAGGGTATTATTGGATATATATTGTTTGTGGTAAGCTGACCAATGATAAGGGTATTATTGGATATATATTGTTTGTGGTAAGCTGAACCAATGATAAGGGTATTATTGGATATATATTGTTTGTGGTAAGCTGACCAATGATAAGGGTATTATTGGATATATATTGTTTGTGGTAAGCTGACCAATGATAAGGGTATTATTGGATATATATTGTTTGTGGTAAGCTGACCAATGATAAGGGTATTATTGGATATATATTGTTTGTGGTAAGCTGACCAATGATAAGGGTATTATTGGATATATATTGTTTGTGGTAAGCTGACCAATGTTAAGGGTATTATTGGATATATATTGTTTGTGGTAAGCTGACCAATGATAAGGGTATTATTGGATATATATTGTTTGTGGTAAGCTGACCAATGATAAGGGTATTATTGGATATATATTGTTTGTGGTAAGCTGACCAATGATATAGGGTATTATTGGATATATATTGTTTGTGGTAAGCTGACCAATGATAAGGGTATTATTGGATATATATTGTTTGTGGTAAGCTGACCAATGATAAGGGTATTATTGGATATATATTGTTTGTGGTAAGCTGACCAATGATAAGGGTATTATTGGATATATATTGTTTGTGGTAAGCTGACCAATGATAAGGGTATTATTGGATATATATTGTGATGAAGATTTGTTCTCCCTCTGCTGCTGATATATTGGTGTTTAACCCTATCTGGTGCGACGGACCCTTCCTGTTTCACTACATTACTTTGGATATGCTAAGACATTGTTCACTTAAATTGGTTTAGCGACACTTCACCTCATTCAAATGTTGAGCGTTTCCGGGCGAGCTAGAGCTAGTCTTCAATTTAGGAGAAATCAGCCGTAGGCCGCAATATTTGTCTGCCAGAAAATATACATGGGACTTGCTTGTAAAGGACTTAGTGATTTTTTTTTTTTTTTCTTAGAGTGAAGGGGGTCTGGAAGGCGTCTCTCAATATAGGGAACAAACTAATAATACATTGCTTACGTAGATAGTGTTAAAGGCCAAAGACAATACTGGCAGTACGACTCTCCGTCAGGTTGGCACACCGGGACAATTTGAATTATGTCTGAAAACTGTAAGAGAAGGAAGACAGGGAAATTATCATGTAATTGCATTTTTTGTCTACTATAAAACTTGCAATAAACTGCAAAACATTATGTTAACTTTGTATTTAAAATAATTGTGATTGAAACGAAGGGACTCGACATTTGGATTGGTATTGAATTGTCTTTCGTTTGTCAACCTACTCTCCATATTTTGTATTATCGATTTGTTATTACCGTATTTCGTTATCAAACTGTTGTCGCAAAGCAATAATCAAGATACGGATATGACAATTTATCGTCGGGTTTATATCAACAGAGTATAATGCTTAGTTAAACCCTTCAGCACTTGTGACGCATATTCACTACATTCTGGAGAACATTAGACGATTGTCTTGAGCTTAAGAAGAATCTCTGGAAATCAAAAGCGTAAAAACTATCTCAATTAACCCTTTGACTCCCACATATTCTTTTTATACTTAGTAAAATCATCTAATAACAACCAGAATAAATTCAGAGGAATGTACCATGGTCTACTGAAAGGGTTAATTAAAGGAAACTGATATCACAACCGATTTTTTTTAACAACGGTACGGTATTCTGAGGCGTGAAGAACCGGAAGCTCCTGAGTTCTCACAACCTTGAAACTCTGTCTGTCTTTCTGTCTGTCTGTCTGTCTGCTGCTGGTGGTGGTTCTCATACTACCTACTTCCTCCTATATTGTGGTTAACTGATCATTCCTGCACCATTGTTTTGGCATACACTGTTAATATTCTTCACACTTTGAAGTAAGCTGATGCAGGCTATCAAACTAGCAACTATATATTCACCCCCAGGCTTAAAACAGACTCCCTTCAATTTACTGTAGAGTTTATATCAACTCTACGTAAGCAGAGTTTGGTATCGCCCCCCGTATAGTGGGTCTATCTATCTATCTATTGACTGACGCCGTGATCCCCGAAGGGGTGGCCACGAACGAACCGCCCCCATGCACCTCTGTCCCCAGTCAGTCGACGCCCCTCCTCCCAACCAGCACCGCCTTCCTCCATATACTTCCTCTCTCCATCCTTCCACCTCTCTTTCGGTCTACCTCTCCCTCTCTGTCCTTCCACCTCGATGCTCTCGTACAACTTCTTAGTCATTCTCTCGCTTCCCATACATTCCATATGGCCGAACCATCTCAAGTTGTTCCTTTTCACACTTTCCAACACACTTACCTCCACACCACACCTCCTTCTTACTTCCTCATTCGTCTGTCTATCCCTCCATGTAACTCCGCACGCACTTCTCAAGTAACTCATTTCCACCCCTCTCACTCTTGGTCTGAGTCTCTTCTCAAAAGTCTATGCTTCGCTTCCGTAAGTCAGTGTCGGGATTATCACACTGTCATGCAAGGACTTCTTCACTTCCATACTGACCACCCTATTTCTTGTTACTGCTTTCAGCGTTCCTATAACCCTCTTCCCCTGTTGCACCCTCTCCCGTACTTCTTCATCCATAGTCCCATCTTTACTCAACACATTGCCCAGATACTTAAATGAGTAGGTACCACCGGAAAAAAAGTATGTCGTCGTCGTCGTCGTCCGTCTGTCCCGAAACTCCTCCTAGACCGTTGGACGGATTTTCACCAAACTTCACACGAACATTTGTTGCGTGAATGTGACGGGCAGTCAAAAAAGTTTTTTTTGAATTTGTGCAATAGTTATGATTTTAGGTCCAAAATATTGTTTTACCACCCCCTCCCACCTCGGCCCCCCTCCAGTGCTGATATAATGATAATGATGACAGTAATGACCTAAATAAGACCTAAATATAGCCAAGAGGCAGTGTTATTCCAACAAAATTGGGGAAGCACACCAAGAATTTCCCCTCATACATCCCTGACCACAACTGTATCGAATTCAAGTACTCCTATTTCGTCTCGCCCAAAACAACCAACAACACCTCCCTCTGAACAAACACCACACACAACTCCTCCCACACAAAAACTCTCATCAGCCCCCTCCCCACCACCTCGCAACACCGCGACGTCACCAAATACCACACCGCTGCCGCCTCCCGCCTCCCTACATGACCCGCTCACACCGCCCCCTCCACACTTCTGCCATCTGCCTACTTACGCCCGGCAGATCATGAAACCCAGCCCCCCTCTACACCACCTCATAACACCACACCATCCCTAAACCACACCACTATTTCCCCCAACTACCAGACCTCCCCCTCCCAGACCCAACTAGCCCCGCAGCATAGCTCACCACATAACAGCTCTCAGTCACCTTCACCAATATGCAGATATTACCTGAAAAGACGGTGCTATTTTGGGCAAAACGGTGATATTAGAGGAAAATGCAGATTTGCCCACCCACAAATTTGCAACAGACTAATAAGTGATGGAAAATGCAGATTTGGTGAAAAATGCAGATACCACCACCCAACCATCTGCAAGTCGTCACTGAAAGAAAAGACCTGCTATAATACTTACTAACTGCCACGATTTTCATATTAGAGGTACATGGAGGTATGCAAGTAACATCACAAATGGTACTGGCAACCCAAAAAACTCTCCAGCTTCGCGAGGACGAGACAGAGGAAGAAGGCAAGGAGAGAACTGGCAGATGAAGATGAGGAGATTGACGGAGATGGAAGAGCACATACAACACCTAGAGCACCTCCTGGCCACCCAAGAGTGGCGAGTACCTCCCGAAGACTATTAGAAACACATAGTTCTCCAAAAAATCTCTCCCCACTCTTGTTTGCAAATATCCAAGGCCTAAAAAAAAGAACTACAAACAAAGTACCATTTATTAGGGGCCTGCTAGAAGAAGGAAACGCTATATTTGCGGCTCTCACAGAAACTCACATTAAAGATCAAGAGGATAGTGAAGTATGGATTCCTGGTTATAACCTACACAGAGCGGACAGAACGCATAGAACACGTGGAGGTGTAGCCTTGTACATCCACGACTCACTGATATGTACTGAATTCCTAAATAACAGTAATGAAGTGGTGGAAATACTGGGAGTTAAAATAGAATCCATAAATTTAGCAGTTATTGTAACATACAGGCCTCCGGACTCATCCCTAGAAGAATTCAAAACCCAGCTCAACAAAATAAAAACAGAAGTGGAAGCACTGGGGAACCCAACACCAAATATTATGTGGCTAGGAGACTTTAACCTACCAAACATTAAATGGAGACAAGTAGAAAACCAAGTAGTGGCAAATAACACCATGGAAGCAAATCCGAGAGAGCTTTTTACACTTTGCGACTATTTTAGTCTTAACCAGCATATTGCCGAACCCACACGGGAAAACAATATCTTAGACCTTGTCTTTACTAACAATGACTCTCTAGTACACAGCATAAACATATCGGACACAACATACTTAGATCATAAATTAATTGAGATCAAAACAACCTTAGCAAGTGTTCAGACAACCTCAGAATCGGCCCTTTCAGTAAATTTAACTTCAATAACAAAAATATTAGGTGGGAAGAGGTAAATCAAGAAATGGAGGAAATAGACTGGGAAGATTTAATGAATAACCTGACACCTGCAGAATGTCTTGTCCTAATAACAGAAACCATGACCCAAATCTGTAGCCACCACATACCTGAAAGACAAACAAGACGAAGAAGCAAACAAGATCGGGAAAGAAGGAAGCTGTACAGAAGAAGAAAATTACTCACACAAAGATGCACACATCCAAATCTACAGGATAGGCAAAAGGCCAAAATAGATAGAGAAATTGTGGAAATTGAACATAGGCTAAGAATATCATATGAACTACAACATATGGAAGAGGAGAGGAAAGCTATTGCAGGTATAAAGGAAAATTCCAAGTACTTCTTTTCATATGCCAAACTAAAGGCTAAATCAGCATCAAACATCGGCCCACTAAGCAAAGGGGATGGGTCATTCACAGGGGACAAAAAGGAAATGAGCGAACTCTTACGCCGGCAGTATGAAATGGCCTTCAGTGAGCCTGATGAAACAAAAGCCATCAGAGACCAAAATATATTTTTCATGGAAACCTCCCCCACGGAAGCCCCCCAGATGCTGGATATTGATTTCGGTCCAAAAGACATAGAAGAGGCCATTTCCAACATGCCATCCCACTCGGCGCCAGGCCCGGACTCATGGAATTCGATCCTAATGAAGAAATGTAAGGAAAACCTCTCAAAACCCCTCGCTATAATGTGGAGAAGGAGTCTAGACACTGGTGAAATACCAGATAGCTTAAAAAACGCAATAATTGCCCCACTGCATAAAGGAGGGAGTAAAGCACTACCAAAAAACTACCGCCCGGTAGCTCTAACCTCCCACATCATTAAAGTTTTCAAGCGAGTCCTGCGAAGCAAAATCTCAGCTTTCATGGAGGCAAATGAACTACACAACACCGGTCAACATGGGTTCAGAGCGGGAAGATCATGTCTCTCACAACTTTTGGAACATTATGACAAAATTCTTAAAGCGCTAGAAGAAAAGAAAAATGTTGATGTCATCTACACCGATTTTGCTAAGGCATTTGATAAATCTGACCATGGTATAATAGCCTACAAATTAAAAGCAAAAGGTATAACGGTGAAAATCGGACGGTGGATATATAATTTCCTCGTAAACCGGAAACAATCAGTAGCAGTAAACCAAGTCACATCTGAGCCTTCGGATGTAAAAAGCTCAGTGCCCCAAGGAACAGTGCTAGCACCCCTTCTGTTCCTCATCCTAATTTGTGACATAGATACCAACACAAGACACAGTACGGTGTCGTCTTTTGCGGATGACACAAAACTAAGCAAGATAGTAAACACACAAGAGGACACGGGCCAGCTGCAGGAAGACATAAATGTAGTGTTCCAGTGGACCAGGGAAAACAACATGCAATTCAATGAAGAAAAATTCCAATTAATAAGGTACGGAGAAAATAATGGCGTTAAAGTGATCACAAACTACCTAACAGAATCTAACCACATAATAGAACTGAAAGACAGTGTGAAAGACCTTGGGGTGTTAATGTCTGAAAATATGTGTTTCAAAGAACATAACCAGGTCAAAGTTGCGGCTGCGAAACGTTTAACGGGTTGGATTCTGCATACATTTAAAACACGCAGTGAATTACCTATGATAATGCTCTTCAAATCTCTAGTGCTACCGCGGCTTGAATACTGTAGCGTATTAACATCCCCATACAAAGCAGGTGAAATAAATGACTTAGAGAGTGTACAAAGAAATTTCACTTCGCATATAAGTTTGGTAAAACAGCTACACTATTGGGATCATTTAAGAGCACTGAACCTGTACTCGCTGGAACGTAGAAGAGAACGTTACATAATAATATACACGTGGAAAATCGCAGAGGGTTTAGTACCAAACCTACATACTCCGATAGTCATGAAATTCAGTGATAGGAGAGGCTGGGAATGCAATATTCGCCGAATATATAACAGGGGTGCTATGGGCTCTCTGCGAGAGGGCTGGTTATCACACAGAGGCCCACGTCTCTTCAACAAACTCCCACGGCGAGTAAGAGACATGAGGGGCGTCTCTTTAGACAACTTCAAGAGAGCCCTCGATGTCGAACTGCAAAAAGTGCCAGACGAGCCCAGCTTAGCAAGGGAGCGGGCTGTCTCTTCAAACAGTCTGCTGCACCAAATCACAACCCACAACGAGGGGCGACGCGCTCCTCGGTGCTGCTAGGAGATTGGCGAACACAACCTAAGGTAACCTAAGGTAAGGTAAGTAGTGATGATTGTAATGACGAGGGTGACAGTATTAGTGATGATGGTGAGTAGTAATGATTATGATGAAAGTTGTAGTGATGATGACAGTAGTAGTGATGATGAGAGTAGTAGTGATAATGGTAAGAGTAGTAGTGATGACTATAATAGTAATAGTGCTGGTGATAGTAATGCTGATAGTGACTATAATAGTAGTGATGATGGTGACCCATCGCAGAGTTGGGTATGCCGTTTTGATTTTGGGCTAACAGCACGTCTACTATATTATTATATATACGAAGTTAAAGTTATGCTCTATAGTTGCCTTTATGCTACTGAAAGTTATTTAATGGCCAAAGCAAAGCAATTTCAATCAAATGTGCCTGTATTCCATCTGACACTCAATCCAGTCCCAAAACAATATTGCCACAATTTAACACTCAGGGCTAATGTTATACTTTGGTTAGTTTGTGTTTGTTACCTGCGGCGGAACGATGAAGGTCTTTAACCCGGCCATACACTTGCAGGCCCGGCCTGTCCGGCCAACGAAAAGGGGCGGGGGTAGAGGCGGCCTCTGTGTGTATGGGGGTGTTTTTCATCCGGCCAGACCTATCGCAGCGGCCGGATGAAAATCAGTTAGCGCTTGAATATTCCGTCCGTTGCGGCCTGCCGCCTGTGTGTGTTTGGGTGCGTTCAGGCGCGGCCCGCCCCTAGCTCGCCAGTCTAGTTGTCAGCTGAGTTGTTAACAAAAAATTGAGAATGACAAATAGATTACAAAACATCCGTATATATCTATATGCTATATCTAACAGAAAGGTAGACAAGAACCCAATACAAATAGTCTAATATATGTCCAATTAATGCAGGCCTACTCCCTTCGTACCTGTCACAACACAATCAACCCTAGTTTATGGTAGACAAAAACCCAAAACATATACTAGACTAGGCTATAACTGTTATGCCGGGTTGATATCCAACAGGCTTCAGTATTATCTATTATCAATCCGGGTTTCGGATATTTAGATTAGGAATATTTCTCAACAGGGACACATCGAGCGCAGTAGATATGATAATTATATACTCAATCAGGCAACAAGAAACGCAATAAACACACAAGGTAATTTACACTCTTATTTATTCACAGACATATAGTAAGATTATATTAATACTGTACTCGACTATTATATCAAAAATAGGGAGTAAGCAATAAATAGTGGTGGAGAGAGTTAATTAAGGTGGCTCTCAAATGAGGTTTCTAGTTACTTACACAGAAATAAAGAAATGAAGATATGCATGGTATAACAGATACATATATACACAGGGTAAAAATCATTGATAATAATACCTATGTGAGTCAAGTGTCTAACGCGAAGTATTCTGATTATGATACGATAGACTGTGAAATGTATCGTTCACTGCGCGGGGCGAATGCGTGGCGGGGTAGTAGGAAGCCAGGCCGCGCTCAGGAGAGAGTTGAAAGAGGCCGCCTTGAGGGATATAGCTCGAGTGGACTGCGGTCACGGGAAATAACAATATGTTTGAATGCGATGTTAAATCAGAGACTAAAACGAGGTAGATAATTTAATACTAGTGGGGGAGATAAGTTAAATTTAGATTTAACTATATAAGAATTTATGTGAATAATAACAAGACACGAATAATATCTTCGATCAAATATGAGGTCAAATCACACGGATGGAGGAATTCAGAGACACAAACAATTAAAGCGACTGAATTATTATGGATAACCCGATGTAATAAGGCTGGAACGAATTAAATAAGTAATTGAGGAACGCAGATAAAAATAGCGTGAATAAATAGCTTAGTAAGAATAGCAATCTGGAATGGCATACACGACGAAGTTGTACTGTACTGATCAAATACCAAACTTGGCATGAAAGGAGTTCTGAATATATTAACAAATTCCTAGGATAACGCAGAACTATTGTAGCGTTGTATTATAACTTAAATCTGGTTATAATAAATGTATTACTGAAAGCAAGTAATAAAATGTAAATCAATAGCCCAAAATGTAGGCGAACTTGATATAAGAATAAACGAATAAACAACGACTATTCCTAGATTAATGTGGAAAGAATTATATGATCAGAATAACGTATATTATTAGATTATTCACAAGAATTTATAGAGTATATAACTTGTTAACGAATAATTACTAGTTCAACGAAAAGGGTTCTTGACTTTCGAAATAAGGGAAATAATATTATAAAATATAAATTTCTCTGGGTGGTGATTAAGTGGATAAAAGAATCCTGAACTTGGGCATAGGTTCTAGGTAGATAGAAGATTTAGGAAGGGAATTAGTTCACGTTATACACTTTGACTTCAACTTACAGTAGTTACACAAAGAATAATGAACACATACGAGGAAAATCTGAGAGTAATCCGACTAATTAACATGTATAATATATAAATATGAAGCGTGTAGGTATTTTAAGTTTCTGAAGGATTAACACAGATTAATATGACAATATCTCGTACTTCATAAATCACTATACGGATCAAAATTTAATATTTCACACGGGTAGCAAAGATTCACGATAGATCCTGGGCACAGATCTAGAGTTAATTATAAATGGAATACTCGCATATTTGACCTTACCTTCACAACAAATAGCCACAACTTAATACACTCAGAGACACTTAGGGTAAAAGGTAGAGGGAGCCTTGAGCGAGAATCTGGTCGACGGGGACTCGTGGTTCTGCAGGGCTGGACGTCAGGGGGAACTACCTTTCGTGGTACTGCAGGGCTGGATGTCAAAGGGAACTGCCTCTCTCCCAGGTACAGGTGAAGGTGGTTCCGGAATGGACGTCAGGTGAAGTGAGGATACCAATGCGTTTACCCACTACTGGAGGGATAAAATAGTAGTTGCTTGCTTTCCTTTAGTTATAGTCAGGCTATATTTGGTTTATTTTGAGTGTTCAATTTTGTGTATTTCAATTTCATATGGACATGTGGATATCGTTGTTTTGGCTATGGTGAAGGTAATTCTTAATCTAACAATACATGGTAGTTACTTATTTCTACATATGGAGATTCTTAATCTCTTGATAATGGTCCCCTATTATTAGAGGGAATTATGGTGACGTAATAGATGCTTTCCGGTCTATCGCTATCTGGTTTGTCTTAGTCTGCAGGCCATAGGTTTCTTACTTGTCACTTCTTCTACATTATTTCCAGTCTTCCCGGGAGGTACTATAGGGGGGGTACTGCGATTCCCACTTGTACCAATATTGGGAAGGTTCTTGGTGCTCAACTTGCATAAATAGTTCTTCACTGTACTGCAAGTCAGGTTGGAACCGATGATATGCCTCAGGCAGAGGTTTCGGCCTCTGCCATTGGAGGAGCTGGGGCCCCTGTGAGTGGCCAGGGCTCGAATTCCTTTCTCGGGCAGACTGACCTATTTCCCCGGAATTTAGAGCATGGGCAGATCCGGGAAAAGGGGTAGACTGGCAGGAATTAAAGCTTGAGAAGCTAGTCGGGTCTTATTTTCTCTTATCCTCTCCTGCTGTTGTCTTCTCCTATTCTTTCTGCTGCCCTGGATGGCTGCTATTCTGAAGTTGGTCTGGGAGTGGCTGCTCAGCCCCGTTAACTCAATAACCCTTTTCTATCACCTAGAACATTAGATACAAGATAGACTATATTATAACCCTTACTATACCCCCTAGTAGTCTACATTGGATACGAGACTAACAAAGCATATAGTACTGGTGGGTTAATGTTACTAATATACATAATTCTATTCCAATCTGTGTTTATTCTATCAATCTTCGCTGGAAAACCCTAAAATCTCGCCCCCAAACGGCTCCATCCCAACTAATTATCGGACAACCGACTCATGTTATCGCCACGGTGGTCCGACGTACTGTATGTGTATACTGTGTATTTTCGTGAGGCAGCCTGTGTGTGTGTGGGTCTCGTCCGGCGGACGCTGCCCGCCTCTTTTCGTTAGCCGGACAGGCCGGGCCTGCAAGTGTATGGCCGGCTTTAAGAATGATTGACTTGTTGTTGTTGGGGATCAGAGGTGGCGGGTGGATAAGGCAGTTGTGATTTATTGCCTTTTTTAGGAGATTCGGAGTGGTATGCAACTAGATATTGACCTTGTTCACCGAGATTCGGAGTGGTATGCAACTAGATATTGACCTTGTTCACCGAGGATTCGGAGTGGTATGCAACTAGATATTGACCTTGTTCACCGAGATTCGGAGTGGTATGCAACTAGATATTGACCTTGTTCACCGAGATTCCTATACCACGTGAGAATCAAAACTGCATATCCAACCCCGAGAAATCCACACCGACACAGGTTTAGCCCGTAGTCGCTATTGTTTATGATTGATTAGTTTACCTGGGTTAAGTTACCATTTGTTAATATTTTATAAAACTTATAATTTACTTTGGTTCCGTATAGTTAATTCTAATTATGCTTAGGTTTGCTTTTATTAGTTTTGATTTGTTTATTATGCTCCGGTTAGATTAAGGTTAAGTCAAACTTAAGTTGATATTAGTTTAGGTTAAGATTAGATTAGATTAGGAAGATTCAGTTCCGGGATAAGGTTAAGTTAAGGGGTTAGGTTAGTTTAAAGTTAGAGTAGGTTAAGTTAGACTAAGATTAGGTTAATGGGTGAGGTTAGTTTTAAAGTTAGGTTTGTTTAGACGCAGGCCAATTGACTCTGCATGTAGATGAAAACACTTGTGCGAGAAAACACCTGTGGGCTTTAGGCGCGACGTCATGTGAGGACACTGTGTTCGAGTGTGGATACATGACTTGAAATGGGCACAGATGCTTCTCGGGACCATCCAAAAGCTTCCATATTGTCCAACAAGGCCGTTTAAGCTCACCAAGTAGAAACGGTAAATATTTTAAATGGCAGTGATTGGACCCTGTCAACATTTTGGATGGTCGCAATGGTCCATACCCTGCCATCATCCAAACGAATCGGACAAACAATATGGGACATGTGCATGTCTTGTTGAACGATAGATCATAATCTCCTCCTGCCTGCTACAGTCGCTTTCAGAAGTATGTATGCTTAGTACCGGGTAGTACACGGAAAAATATCAAGTGCATAAAAAGGGTATGAAAAAGGTACGATTTCGATAGTGATTTACCTTTCTCTCCTATTATTAAATGGGGGTATTACCATCAATATACGGTACATTTACCTTTCTCTCTATTATTAAATGGGGGGTATTACCATCAATATACGGTACATTTACCTTTCTCTCCTATTATTAAATGGGGGTATTACCATCAATATACGGTACATTTAAATGGCGCTTAAATAGCCCTATTCATACCCATTATATTTTGCAGTTTAGAACAACTACACAAAAAGTTGATGATCGAAAAGTAACAAAACAAATACTCGCTTTATTGCTACATGATTTATGCTATACTCAAATTATTATAACCAGTTTATATATTAACACCACGGCCTCTCATATCTCAAAATGGACTTTATCAGTCGAGCTCATAATTCTACCAATTGTGAAAAGTCAAACAGTAAACAAACAAGAGTGGACATACAGCCCGTTTGTTCCTTCCCTCCCTGACTTACAAGAGGCTAGGCGTCATTCATTGTATGTGTGCATTGTAAAACATTGTAGGCTCATAACAGTCCGAAGAGGGTATTATAATGTGTTCACAATGATTTATCCATTACAAGTGTATAGGTAGTGATAAACCCATTTTGAAAGGTATATTGGTAGTGATAAACCCATGTTGAAAGGTATTTGGTAGTAATAAACCCATGTTGAATGGTATATTGGTAGTAATAAACCCATGTTGAAAGGTATATTGGTAGTAATAAACCCATGTTGAATGGTATATTGGTAGTAATAAACCCATGTTGAAAGGTATATTGGTAGTAATAAACCCATGTTGAAAGGTATATTGGTAGTAATAAACCCATGTTGAAAGGTATATTGGTAGTAATAAACCCATGTTGAAAGGTATATTGATAGTAATAAACCCATGTTGAAAGGTATATTGGTAGTAATAAACCCATGTTGAAAGGTATATTGGTAGTATAAACCCATGTTGAAAGGTATATTGGTAGTAATAAACCCATGTTGAATGGTATATTGGTAGTAATAAACCCATGTTGAAAGGTATATTGGTAGTAATAAACCCATGTTGAAAGGTATATTGGTAGTAAACCCATGTTGAAAGGTATATTGGTAGTAATAAACCCATGTTGAATGGTATATTGGTAGTAATAAACCCATGTTGAAAGGTATATTGGTAGTAATAAACCCATGTTGAAAGGTATATTGGTAGTAATAAACCCATGTTGAAAGGTATATTGGTAGTAATAAACCCATGTTGAAAGGTATATTGGTAGTAATAAACCCATGTTGAAAGGTATATTGGTAGTAAGTAATAAACCCATGTTGAAAGGTATATTGGTAGTAATAAACCCATGTTGAAAGGTATATTGGTAGTAATAAACCCATGTTGAAAGGTATATTGGTAGTAATAAACCCATGTTGAAAGGTATATTGGTAGTAATAAACCCATGTTGAAAGGTATATTGGTAGTAATAAACCCATGTTGAAAGGTATATTGGTAGTAATAAACCCATGTTGAAAGGTATATTGGTAGTAATAAACCCATGTTGAAAGGTATATTGGTCGTAATAAACCCACGTTGAAAGGTATATATATTGGTTGTAATAAACCCATGTTGAAAGGTATATTGGTTGTAATAAACCCATGTTGAAAGGTATATTGGTAGTAATAAACCCATGTTGAAAGGTATATTGGTAGTAATAAACCCATGTTGAAAGGTATAATGGTAGTAATAACCCATGTTGAAAGGTATATTGGTAGTAATAAACCCATGTTGAAAGGTATATTGGTAGTAATAAACCCATGTTGAAAGGTATATTGGTAGTGCTAAACCCATGTTGAAAGGTATATTGGTCGTAATAAACCCACGTTGAAAGGTATATATATTGGTTGTAATAAACCCATGTTGAAAGGTATATTGGTAGTAATAAACCATGTTGAAAGGTATATTGGTAGTAATAAACCCATGTTGAAAGGTATATTGGTAGTAATAAACCCATGTTGAAATGTATATTGGTAGTAATAAACCCATGTTGAAAGGTATATTGGTAGTAATAAACCCATGTTGAAAGGTATATTGGTAGTAATAAACCCATGTTGAAAGGTATATTGGTAGTAATAAACCCATGTTGAAATGTATATTGGTAGTAATAAACCCATGTTGAAAGGTATATTGGTAGTAATAAACCCATGTTGAAAGGTATATTGGTAGTAATAAACCCATGTTGAAAGATATATTGGTAGTATTAAACCCATGTTGAAAGGTATATTGGTAGTATTAAACCCATGTTGAAAGATATATTGGTAGTGATAAACCCATGTTGAATGGTATATTGGTAGTAATAAACCCATGTTGAAAGGTATATTGGTAGTGATAAACCCATGTTGAAAGGTATATTGGTAGTAATAAACCCACGTTGAAAGGTATATATATTGGTTGTAATAAACCCATGTTGAAAGGTATATTGGTAGTAATAAACCCATGTTGAAAGGTATATTGGTAGTAATAAACCCATGTTGAAAGGTATATTGGGAGTAATAAACCCATGTTGAAAGGTATATTGGTAGTAATAAACCCATGTTGAAAGGTATATGAAAGGTAAATCATTATCACTAAACACAACATAATTTCATGTACCTTTTAATTACGGTGATCCTGCCTATAAGAACATAAGAAAATGGGAGTCTGCAAAAATCCGATCGGCCCACACAAGGCAGATCCCTGTCACACCCAACACTTCCAACAGTCCTATATACCTTGTCTTAAAACTAGCTGGTGCACCGTGTTGGGGTTATTAGGGTTGGGATTAATTGGTATGGAGGATTTAGTTTGATCCAACCATTTTCAAGATTTGTGATTTTAGTTTTCCACCTAGACTAGAAAACCCTGCCTTCCCAAACCGCTTCAAGCTTCAACCCCCCCCCCCCCCCCCCCCACACACACACACACACACACACACACACACAAACACTTCAAGTTAAATATGTACAATTTTTGGTAGAAATATGTTCTGGCCAAAGCCCAGTTTATCTTAAATTTTAGATTCGGTATCGCTCATCTGGTCAAAATTAACAGCTGAATAGGAGGAAGTATCTTTAATTCGCCAAATAAATGAGGTGAAAAGTTTTAAATTGTCCAAAGTAATGGAATGAAAAAGGGAGTCTTAAAAGCTCCCCGCCCTGCAGCAGATAGAGTTAATGTGTTTATCGCCAAACTGTGTATTATTTTGTCTACGTGAATGAGAGAGACCAAAGGGAAATCTGCCCGTGACGAGTGCCTCCCCCAGAGTTGAAAGGGTGAGCCAAAATGCCTGGGCACACAGAGTTTGAAGAAATTTAAATCATAGGATGAGGGAAAGATGGATTCAGGAAGAGAGTTCCAGAGTTCAGCTGTTGAATAGAAGAAAGATTGGGAATATCATTTCACTCTTGGGTTGGAGAGTTGCACAGAGTAGGGGTGGTATTGTGTTGCAAGCGGATGCTACGTACTTTACGTAGAGGAGGTGTGATGCTCTGAAAGAGCTCTGACAAACGCTGATAATTGTAATAGCGGTATAATACCGAGAGAGATACAAAATTGCAGCGAAAAGAGAGAGATTGCAGAGAGTTGGCGAGTTAATGAGACAAAAGGCTTTCCTTTCTAGTTTGTCAAGAAGTGTTGTGTGAGAGGATCCTCCCCACACATGCAATCAATACTCAATACATGCACACACTGTGCTCCTGTACAGAGCAAGAAGCTGTACAGGGGTAAAGAACCCCTGGAGGTGGTCGAGCACACCCAGCTTCTGGGAAGCGGATTTAGCAAGAGTGGTAATATGGTCTTTCCATGAGAGATCAGAAGAAAAAAGAGACACCGAGAATATTGAGAGAAGATGAAGGGTTGATTTGTGCATTGTTGAAGTATAAGGGATAGACCAGTGGGAGTTATTGATGGGTAGATAAATGGACAAATTAGGTTTTGGAAGCATTGAAAGCAACAAGATTTTCTCTGCCCCAATTGGAAATGGTTGATAGATCAGAAAGTAAGTGTTCTATGGCTTCATTAACCCCTTAAGGACGGGGCCGTTTGTTGACATGACCCAGCTGCCAGGCGGGTATATTTACCGAAAACGAGCTTCATTCCATGCTCTTTTTCATGCATAAAAAAGAGCCAGAGCGTAATACAATTATGTATCCGTGAAAGGGCGATAATAGATCTTTCCAATGACACCTGAATCATCCTTGTATGACCACGGATTATCCTGTAGCGATCACGCTACGCAGGTGAAAATACCCTAAATAAGGTAATTTCCTCAGTTTTGTCCTTATCTCGCGAGGACGGGTGTATGTAGGGAGGCGGCGGTGGTCCCAGACACGGCCCAGTGGTGGTGCCGAGCGGTCAGAGCCCGCCTATTGTCCTCTCAACGCGCGGACTCTCTCTCAGAGCCCCTAATGTGCTCAGAATGCCGCCCGTCATATGACGGGTACCGGAGGATAGGCCATTTATCTCTCGCCCGTCATATGACGGGCACCGTGGCTTGAATGTTAAGTGTGTGTTTTTGAGTTATTGCTTTGCTGGGGCATTCTGAAAAACTAGTTGAATGGTGTAAGGTAGAGTCATCAGCATATGAATGAATAGGGCTGGAGGTACAGTTGAGAAGATCATTAATGAATATTAGAAAGAGAACTGGAGATAGGACAGAACCCTGAGGAACACCAGAGTTGATAGGTTGAGGAAGTTAACGATGGCCGTCCACAACCACAGCTGTGGAACAGCCAGAAAGGAAATTAGAGATAAAGGCACAGATGGAGGGATAGAAACCAAAGGAGGGTAGTGTAGAAATTGGAGATTTGTGCCAGACTCTATCGAAGGTCTTCGAAATGTCTAGCTCAATAGAAAAGGTCTCACCGAAGACCCGAAAGGAGGATGACCAAGATTGATTTTGCCCGGAGGGGCGAGTTTATTGAGCAGCGTCCCCCATCCTGTGAGGGGACAACCACTAGTAAGGCGATACATACTGCTCAAAGAGCCATTATTCCACTGAAACAACAGCATCGTCGTCTGGTTACATTCATATTTGTGTTTATAAGTCAGGTTGGCATTATTCAGATGTGTTATTATAGTTTCCTCATTTAATTGTCACATGGTCTGTACAGTATATACGTATCTCATTAAAAAAAAAAAAAAAAAAAAAAAAGCAAGCAAGCTTGTAGTGACTGAATTATTAATTGACAGGTTGTAAATAATAGCACTACAGAACTAGTGCAATCGTATGAGGAGACTTCATATTTTCATTACATCAATGGTTATTGAGATCATTGTTAGCTGAATACAATTATTAAAAAATAGGCAATGGTATAAATCAACATAATACATAATTTAATACAGGCGGACATAATCATGATCCGGTCCGTTGTGCACTGGGAGCTAAGGTGTCTTGAGATCGCCTCGTACCTATACACAACGAACGTATTATAGTCTGCATGGTTGGTATCTAATTGAATATACTTAGTGGGTATTTCAAGAATGTCAGGGGGTAAGGAAATGTGATTTGTATATTAGAAGACTGTGATTAACGAGACGTGTAACATGTGGAGGGAGGTAGTAGAAAGAGAGGGATCTCGTTGGGGGTGGAAGTTTCGCTCCCAGGAATTTTCGTTCCTGTGGTATTTCAATAATAATAATAAAATAATAATAATAATAAGGGGACAACCACTGGTAAGGCAATACATACTGCTCAAAAAGCGATTATTCTACTGTAACAACAGTATCGTCGTCTGGTGTTATTATAGTTTCCTCATTTGATTGCCACATATGCTGTATATACGTGCTCATGAAAAAAAAAAAAAAAAAAAATATGTGACTGAATTATTAATTGACAGGTAAATAATAGCACTACAAAACTAGTGCAATCATATGAGGAGACCATTCATGTTTTCTTAAATCGATGGTTATTGAGACCATAGTTAGCTGAATACAATTATTACATACATGATGTGACTAATATTTCGAACTACATAAATTATTATGCAATAATAGTACGACAAAATTATATATTACAATCATATGAGGGACACTTCACATTCTTCATTACATCAACGGTTATTGAGGTCATAGTTAGCTGAATACAAGAGTCACATACATAATGTGACTAATATTACCAACTACCGAAGTTATAATGGAATTATAGTAATACAAATATTTTACAAACATGAGTGACATGGTTCAAATTCTTATTACAATAATGGTTATTGAGGGGATAGTTAGCGCAATAGGATGACCAAGAGTTAGGAAGATATGAAAGAAGATCACCAGTAGAGCGGCACCTAAGGAAGCCATACTGGTGATCTGAGAGTAGATTATGAGAAGAGAGATGCTTATGCTTAAGAAATGTTGAAGTAAGAATAGTTTAAAAAACTTTAGAGATGCAAGAAATGAGACCAATTGGACGATAGTTGGAGGAGAGCAATTGGACGATAGTTGGAGGGTAGCACCGAAATTATCCAAGGAGGAGTTTTTAGCGAAAGTTTTAGCGAAGAGTTCAGCTTTGTCAGAGGTACTGCTGTCATAATGAAAAAGGGGAGGGAAAGACGAGGAAGAGAAATTGTTGGAGAGGTTTTTGACTAGGTGCCAGAAAGCTTGGGAAGAGCTAGAGTTGGATAGTTGAGTGCATATATTATTGATGAAAGAGTGTTTGACTAGTCGATTAACAGATTTGGCTTGATTCCGACTAGAAACATAGGAAGAATGGGATTCTTGAGTTTGAAGGCGTCGATCTATCTATCTATCTATTGCCTGACGCCGTGATCCCCGAAGGGGTGGCCACGAACGAACCGCCCCCATGCACCTCTGTCCCCAGTCAGTCGACGCCCCTCCCCCCAACCAGCACCGCCTTCGTTCATGTAGTTCCTCACTCCATCCTTCCACCTCATATTCGGTCTACCTCTCCCCCTCTGTCCCTCCACCTCGCTCTCGTACACCCTCTTAGTCATTCTCTCGCTTTCCATACGTTCCATATGGCCGAACCATCTCAAGTTGTTCCTTTTCACACTTTCCAGCACATCTACCTCCACACCACACCTCCTTCTTACTTCCTCATTAGTCTGTCTATCCCTCCATGTAACTCCGCACGCACTCCTTAAGTAATTCATTTCCACTGCTCTCACTCTTGGTCTGAGTCTCTCAACCAACGTCCATGCTTCGCTTCCGTAAGTCAGTGTCGGGATTACCACACTGTCATGCAAGGACTTCTTCACTTCCATACTGACCACCCTATTTCTTGTTACTGCTTTTAGTGTTCCTACAACCCTCTTCCCCTGTTGTACCCTCTCCCGCACCTCTTCATCCATAGTCCCATCTTTACTCAACACACTGCCCAGATACTTAAAAGAGTTGACGATCTCCATAGCCTGACCGTTCAGCTTCACCTCACACTCTGTGACTTCACCCCTTTCGAAGACCATAACCTTGCTCTTCCCCGTCGATGCCGTTTTAATATTTCTTCCTTTTTGCGGACAGCAGTAGAGCAAGCGTGAGTAAACCAAGATTTTTTTGCATTAGACCGAGAGAAAAAAAATGGAATGTATGCTTCCAGCATTACCTCGGTAATGCGTTCAGCACTCTCCGAGGGTCCCCGGCCACAGAAGCAAAAATCATTCCATGAGAAATCAAAGAAGTACTGCCGAAGGGCCTCCCAGTCGGCAGCATCAAAGTGGCACAAGCGCCGCCAGCCGGGAGGATCGGGTGGCTGTGCTGTAGAAATTGGACAGGTGACAGAGATATGTTTATGCTCGGAGGAGCCCAAAGGAGAGAAAAGATCGACAGTATAGGAGGAAGGGTTAGAATTTAGAAAGAACTCTAAGAATGTTCGGCCGATCTTCGAAGTGATCCGTGATATGGGTGGGTTGCTGAACCAACTGCTCTAGGTAATTTAGGACAGAAATGATTTAGGCCTGTTCACCAGGTTGGTCAGGTTGCTGTGTTCCGCTAGGAACTAGGATGGACAACAGTTAATAATGGTAGTCAGAGGTACAGTCATGGTCAGTAATACTGATACATGCATATTAGAACATGTCTCGGGCTCAAATCAAAGCTGCCTGTAACAAGTGCCCCCGCCCCCTCCCCGGTTGAAAGAGTGATAGAGAGTCAAAATCAAAGTTTACGTCAGAGATAATTTAGGTGTGTTGGAAAGAAGTGGGGTGTGCTTGTGAAATGAATAGGTGGAGGAGGCGTTGTGAGAGTTTGCTGGATTACTCTCTGTGTAGGTAAGGCGCAAGCAGAAACAACGGGGGAAGCCAGGCAAATGAAACAGGAGTTCCAGCAACTCCTTATCATATGCCTATGTGGCCTCCCCTGGGTACTGCCCTGCTCGATTGGTACCTACAATCTAGCGTTGTAATCAGTTACAGGCTTCAAAATGTATCAGAATTAATAACCGCGACTGTACATAGTACTAGAATATGTGTGTGTGTGTGTGTGTGTGTGTGTACAAGTAATAGTTAATGTATCATAAACGTTACCGGTATGTTATCATAAACGTTACACTTTGTCGTACAGTCCAGAAGAAAACATGACCTATTGTAGACTCATTGTAAAGTTTTCAATATTGGCTATTATCTAGAATATGCTTAAACTGATGATATTTATACTATAGTTTCCGGTATAAATGTGTTCAGCTCTAACTTACGACCATGACTGAATGTTTAACTCACATTGAGAGAGAGAGAGAGAGAGAGAGAGAGAGAGAGAGAGATAGCTAAATAGTGATATATTAATCCCTTATATACCTTGCTAATGAACTGGGAGGGTCGGTATTTATTGACTGGCCAAGGTCGGCGCAGTAACCCTTGCAACATTTATGAAGCATATTTTGGCTAGCATTATTATGGTTTTATAGAGTTTAGGAAGGGCCTTTCGGAATCTAAGGATTTCAGTTTATTTGTAACTAGGAGGGGTACCCGGCATTGCCCGGGTTTAAATTCTACTACCATAATCACCATCATCAATCACTGCTACCACAATCATCACAATACTACTACTACCATAATCACCGGCCTCGACCTCCCTGTGCCTCATTAAACGGCGACCTCGATTTCGGCCGCTAAATGACCTCCGATTTTGGATCTGACCTCATCCGTACCCCCATTTTGGGGGGCTGCGAACAACTTTCGTTCCATACACCTTTTCGATCGGAGGCCTCCTTCTGTCCCAAACGGCCATTTTTTCGCATTTTTTTCGCTCCCGTAAGTTCTGCCAAAAATTTTATTAAACAAAAGTGTCTCTAATTTCCACTAAACTCGCCTAAAACCATTTCCAAAGCCTGGGCTTTCCAACGGTGCCCCACACACCCACCTGGCACCAAAACTGTGGGAGGAGTTTAGTAACAAAGGTCGGGTAGGTCGGGTAACTGACAGACAGACAAACATTGACCTTTATTTATTAAGATTATTATTTTCATAATCTTTCATGGAGTGGTGGGCTGACCCTTTGTCAGAGTGAGGGTTGGTGTTCTCTACTTCCCATAGCCCCTTCTATCTTTTTCTCCTTCTGCATCTCTAATTTTTTCAAATGGCGTAGGGATGCGGCGACCCCAACGCCCGCCACTTTCTGGTGCAGGTAGCCTCCTCTGTGGTGGAGGGGTGAGAAATTTCCACCACCGCTTTTCTCCGGCGAGACGTAGAAGTCGGCTAAAGGGGATCGGGGGCGGGGGGCCTGGTATCCTTCTCCCCTTAAATAAATCTACCAAAAAAACGAGACAGAGATAGGGGCGAGGGAATGCGTTCGTGGTCCCGGACCCTAAGAATAGGAGCTTTGAATGTGCGTGGACGTAGTACGAATGAGAAGCGAGAGGATATTGGAAGGTTATTTGAAAGAAGGATGTATGATGTCCTTGCACTGAATGAAACAAAGATGAAAGGAGAGGGAGAAGTGAATTTTGGAAACGTAAGTTATATTATACTGTTCACTATATATCACTTATAGAAAATGTTGGAATTGTATTATTTATAGAATGTTGGAACTGTATTAATTATTTATAGAATGTGTTGGAATGTTATTACTAAGTATTATTTATCAATTGAACATGATTGTGAAGAGCAAGTAAGAGTGTTTTATAATGCGTGGTTTATGGGCTAGTCCAGGATAGTCTAGGGTTGACGGTATGTGGACAGTGGTATCAGGGTATGAGTGCAAGTGTAGGAGAGATGGGTGACAGAGAGAGTGAGTGAGTGTTATGTATTTGGTGATTTATCTACCTCGTCAGGGATTTGTGATTGTGATTGTGTTACTCAGTTACTTGTTCGTCAAGGGGAATCCACGCAATGCGAGCTAAGCTCATTATTATCTATCTATCTATCTATTGCCTGACGCCGTGATCCCCGAAGGGGTGGCCACGAACGAACCGCCCCCATGCACCTCTGTCCCCAGTCAGTCGACGCCCCTCCCCCCAACCAGCACCGCCTTCATTCATGTAGTTCCTCACTCCATCCTTCCACCTCATATTCGGTCTACCTCTCCCCCTCTGTCCCTCCACCTCGCTCTCGTACACCCTCTTAGTCATTCTCTCGCTTTCCATACGTTCCATATGGCCGAACCATCTCAAGTTGTTCCTTTTCACACTTTCCAGCACATCTACCTCCACACCACACCTCCTTCTTACTTCCTCATTAGTCTGTCTATCCCTCCATGTAATTCCGCACGCACTCCTTAAGTAATTCATTTCCACTGCTCTCACTCTTGGTCTGAGTCTCTCAACCAACGTCCATGCTTCGCTTCCGTAAGTCAGTGTCGGGATTACCACACTGTCATGCAAGGACTTCTTCACTTCCATACTGACCACCCTATTTCTTGTTACTGCTTTTAGCGTTCCTACAACCCTCTTCCCCTGTTGTACCCTCTCCCGCACCTCTTCATCCATAGTCCCATCTTTACTCAACACACTGCCCAGATACTTAAAAGAGTTGACGATCTCCATAGCCTGACCGTTCAGCTTCACCTCACACTCTGTGACTTCACCCCTTTCGAAGACCATAACCTTGCTCTTCCCCGTATTTACCTTCAAATTCCGTTTTTCGCACACTGTTCCAAACTCATTTACCAGACCCTGCAACTCCCATTCATTATCACTCATCAGAACTGTATCATCCGCAAACAGCAGTATAGGTAGCTTCCACTCAATTCCCTCCCTTTTCAGCGATACACCAACATCCACTGCTCTTGATAGTATTTCTTTCATAACTCCATCCATATTATCCATTATTATCGCGCCTCCTTAACCTAACAAGTGCGCACGGAGGTAATTGAAAACCTCCCCCTGTGCTGACGTATTTGAGGTGTTTCCGTCACTAAAATATTCATTGTACCATTAATAGCATTAATAATTATCCATATGCGCCTATTATGGGTTGATTATAAAGGTATTAACCTGAAACAACAATAAAACGAGTGAAAACAGCGTTTGGATGGTCAAAATCGGAGATATAGCCCGCGAGTTGTATAATGTATGGGTGAGGCAAGCTACTTTCCCGCCAATTTTCCCCAAGGCCACTGCGACACAGTCGATCGATACTCTCTCTCTCTCTCTTGCACTCGATTGCCATCAGTGATGACAACACCCTGCTTGCAACTCGCTAATGTTAGCACGAAAATATACCTCAGAATAAGGGAATAATAGGGAAAATAGGTGATAACTGAGGGATAGGAGGAAAGTGGGGAAGGAGGGGAGGTAGAGGACTGAGATTTTGCATGGCCCAGGGGCCAAAAAAAAAAAAAAATAAAAAAAAAAAAATTAAAAAAAAAAAAAAAATTTGATGTCAAAAGTTGATTTTTAATTTTACTTACTCAGGAGAGTCTTCCCGCAGTCCGCCGGGGGAACTCTTAAGAGTCTTCCCACAGCTCCCGGGTTAACTGGGAATGTATTGCGTGAAATGCATGTTAAGTGTTTTATGTACTGTTGGAATGGCTGTGGATGTGTGTGTAGTCTGTATTTAGCCAATTGGCGACATCGGAAACGAAGGCTTAGGGTGGATCTGTTTGGTACCATTCTCACTATAGACGGTACCGTCTCGCCCAAAGGCTTAGGTAGCCATCAGCTTAGGTGAACCATATGATACCCATCTCGCCTTGTACCATTTTTGCCAACCCCAGATGGGACGTCACAACGTCGTCCACTTATTCCAGGTACCTATTTACAGCTAGGTGAACTGAGGCTAACACATGAAAGGAGACAAGCCCAATTTGTCTCCGCCCGGTCTGGGATTGAACCCCCGACCCCTCGTGTGTGAGACGAGAGCTCTACCTACTAGGCTACGGCTGTGTGTGTGTGTGTGTGTGTGTGTGTGATATTAGATGATATATCTGTCGTGGCTTGGCAATGTGTGCATTGTAGTATGTGGTTGTGTGTATACTCTATGTATGATTATATTGTATGTACGTACCTGTCTGTATGTATATTTGTGTGCGTTTAAACACGCATTTGGTGAGGTATCTAGCTCATGACGCGCCAGTCCAGTGTGTATGTGTATTATGAGTGTCTGCGTGTGTGTGTGTGTGTTGTAACGGAGGGGGGGGGGGGGGGGGGGCTATGTGTGTACCCACGTGCTTGTGCAGTCAGATGATACTAGTATAGTGGGAGGAGGTCAATTACACCATAGATCCACCCCGAGCCTTATTACCTTACATACAGACACACACACACACACACACACACACACACACACACACACAACACCAACACACACATACATACACACACACACTTCCTTGTGATGTAACGGATAGCACGTCTGGCTCACAACCAGAAGGTCCCGGGTTCGAGACCTGGGCTGCAATTTTTTTTTTAGTCGTCAGTTCCGGCAAACCGGACACGCGACACCACTGTACACTCATTTTGTTATTTTAGTTATATATAATTAGATTATATTATATTAGGTTAGGTTAGGTTAGGTTAAGTTAGGTTATGGTAATCTAATATAATATGATTATGGTGGGGCAGTGTTGCCAAACTTCTGAGTGTACAGTGGTGCCGCGTGTCCGGTTTGCCGGAACTGACGACTACAAAAAAAATCGCGTCCGGTTTGCCGGAACTGACGACTAAAAAAAAAATTGCACCCGGGCAGGGAAGAGACATTTGGGCAAGTCTCCTAACGGTGTAGCCTCTGTTTACCTAGCCGTATAAATAGGAACCTGGTATAAGTGGACGAGGTTGTGACGTCTCCCTTTAGGGGTTGGTGGTCTGTTACAAGGTGAGAAGGGTATCGTATAGGTCAACCTAAGCCTTCGGGTGAGACTGGTACCGTACAGATCGACCCAAGCCTTCGATTTCAGATGTCGCCAATTGACTGATTACAGACTACACTCACATCCACAGCCAACGATACACTAACATGCACTTCACACAATACATTCTCAGTTAAGGAGGTGCGATAATAATAAGCTGAAGCTCGTGTTGCGTGGAATCCCCTTGACAAAAACAAGTTCGGTGAATCACACACACACACAGCCCGTAGCCTAGTAGGTAGAGCTCTCGTCTCACACACGAGGGGTCGGGGGTTCAATCCCCGGCCGGGCGGAGACAAATTGGGCTTGTCTCCTTTCATGTGTTA
Organism: Lithodes maja; assembly: GCA_037953745.1. NCBI lineage: Eukaryota > Metazoa > Arthropoda > Malacostraca > Decapoda > Lithodidae > Lithodes > Lithodes maja. Next base: position 21,319 of record JBAKBP010012634.1, on the reverse strand, counting down.
GCCTCAGTTCACCTAGCTGTAAATAGGTACCTGGAATAAGTGGACGACGTTGTGACGTCCCATCTGGGGTTGGCAAAAATGGTACAAGGCGAGATGGGTATCATATGGTTCACCTAAGCTGATGGCTACCTAAGCCTTCGGGCGAGACGGTACCGTCTATAGTGAGAATGGTACCATACAGATCCACCCTAAGCCTTCGTTTCCGATGTCGCCAATTGGCTAAAAATACAGACTACACACACGTTCACAGCCATTCCAACGATACATATAACACCTACACATATAGGAGGCGGGAAATAACGAGCATGCTCACTCCCGCAATACAACTAGAGTAAGTACAACTAGAGTAAGTACACACACACCATTAACTACACCACCATTCCACGTCACAAGAGATGTCTCTTATCACTTTCTCATATTTTAATTGTTTGTTGATCATTGAGCCAAATATAGTTAGCTGATGGCAATGCGTTCCAAGTTCTGTTTTTTTTTTTATCAATGATTTAATGTGTGTTTGTTTGTTGTGTGAGTGTGAAAGATATGGGGTCACTTCTGTATTACAAGTATAGGTTATGTTCACTGTAAACAATAATCGTAAAAGTAACTCTAGAAGACTGTAAATTAACACTATCGTCATCATTCTTTAATATTACGGTGTCTTGGCTGAAGTCCACCTTTAGATTACATTGTTAACACCGTATATAATTTGTCGTAATCGACGGTTGTTGTTGTTCCCTAAGCTGCCTGGCTGTACAGCCCCGAGTCCCTGAGGAAGGCCATGGCCACGATAGGGCTTTCCCACAGAGCTCTCATTGAGTGTAGATTGTGTTGTTGGCGTAAGTGGTTGTGTGAAATGCAGTCTTCTATGATGTGTTTAATGGTATGGGGTGCTGTGTTACATCCCGGGCAGGTGTCGACAACGGAGTCATCCAGTCTCTTCTGATAGCTCAGGAGAGCTGGATGGTGTCCGCATCTCAGCCTGGCCAGGTGGACTCTGTCCTCGCGAGGAAGGGAGGATTCGGAAGGATGGATTTCGGGAGGTCATGCTTGCAGCTGCGTGTTGTCTGTGAGTGAGTGGATGGATCGGCGAGAGATGTGAGTATGGATGTGCTTCTGGAAGTGGGTTCGGGGTGGACAGGGAGGGAGAGAGGATAGTAATTGTGTGTGATACCGTGTGCTGGGTGTTGTTTTGATATTTCTTGGTGTCCGTGGGTGTGTTGCCATGTAGTTTAGTGGGTGGTCCTGGTTCGTGGAGGCTGCTGCCAGGAATTGAGTGCCTCTCATATCCAGATGGTCTTTGACTTTGAGGATTTGGGTTTCTTGATGTAGGTGATCTGTGGGTGCAGTAGCTATGCAGCCTGTAATGATCTTTAGGGCTTTGTTTTGAATAGTCTGTAAGGTCTTATGATGTGTTTCAGCTAGGTTAGAAGCCCAGGCTGGGCTTGCGTATTCCATCACTGATCTTATGTATTGTTTATATACTGTGGAGGTGGTTTCTTTGTTGTGTCCAAATTTTGTGTGAGCAAGTGACCTGAGGGCGTTAAGTCTGGGTGTCAGTTTCTTTTTAATATTTGTGGTGTGCTGTTTGAATGTCATATGAGTATCATATGTTACTCCTAGGATTTTGGGTGTGTGTGTATGTGTTAGGGGTGTGTTGTTTATGGTGAGTTGAGGGATGTATTAGTGTTCTCCTGTCCAGCTTGTGAGCAGGGTTGCGGTGGATTTGGCTGGAGCTAGATTAAGTCTGTTTGTAGTGCACCAGCCTTGTAGTGTGTTGAGATAGGGTTGAAGGAGATCTGTTGCTCTGTTTGGGTCATGGTGTGTGCATGTGAGTGTTATGTCATCTGCATAGGAGGCGAAGTTTATTTGGGGCGTATTGGGTGTAGTTATATCGTGCATGTACAGATTGAAGAGTGCGAGCGATAGGACGGATCCTTGTGGGACTCCGTTTGGAAAGTTTCTGATTCTAGATGACTGACCGGCAAAAGATACGTGTGCAAATCTGCCTGCTAGGAAGTTGGCCAGCCACCTTTTTGTGTTGTTGTGCATGTTTGTGTTGTAGATTTTGTTTGTTAGGTTGTGGCGGGGGATGGCATCGAAGGCTATACTAATGTCGAGTGTGGCTAATAATGATCTGTGTGGTGGTCTAGCTGAGTTGATGCCGTCTAAAGTTCTTTGTGTAAGGTCTGTGAGAAGAGTGTTTGTGGAGTGCAGTGGCCTAAAGCCATGTTGTGTTGGAGCTCGGGGTAGGTCGGGTGTAATTAGTTGTAATACTAGGCGTTCCATGACTTTGGAGGGGGTGCAATCGATGGTTATATAAGATTGTGGCCTTATATATTTCGGCATTAATTTGGCAATAGTGCTGCCAGTCCTCTGATGTTATATAATATTAGTGCATAATTCACACCTTGTGGTATAATTATCCTCTATATACAATAAATGAAAATATTCCTAGCTCATTACAATATGTATATTGTATAAACATAAACTAATAGTCTGACTTTCATATATTAGTTTTAACCATGTATAGAATGTGTCTATCTAACATTAATCATTGTTGCGTCAAATATAATTTAATTATCTCAGCTCCATAAAATAATATAATTGGATATGATCTTCTTAATATATAGCAAAATAAATTGTTTTATTTTATTGTGAGAAAACAAAAAAAGCAACATTAAAATTATTAATATTTATGCACTACGCGATGGCGGTTTGTTTCACTTCATTGTAGACTATAGAAACCAAATATAGAGTATGGAAATCCAAGGGGCAGTATGTATATATATATATATATATATATATATATATAGATAGAGAGAGAGAGATATCAATGAATAATTTGACTTCTATATTTCTTTCCTAAGCTGAACAGAGGCGTCTAATAATAGCCATAATAAAAGGACTAACGCGTCATGGTATACTGAAAGAGATAATTACTGTTGAGCTGATGACATAAGCTATTTACGACAAATTACAAGTGTCTTGTTAATGGCCTCAAGTCGTGCTCTGGTTGCTCAAGTTACCAAGTGTTGCAACAATAGCGTGTTTTTATTGAGACAAAGGCCTTCATAACCAGACACTTAGGAATGCACTCTGTCTTACCTCGTTATTATTGTTTGTAGGGTCGAGAGGCGCGTGGAATAATCCACTAATTTATAAGAAATGCCTTTATGTTGTAGCAACCTGGTATGGGAGTTGTATAATGTATTTTAATGTTCTAATTGGGTGTATGTATCTTTATGTGGTCTTTATGTGGTCTTTATGTGGTCTTATATTACATGAAAGATAATAATTATCTTGATCTAAAGTCATTAGGAATATATCTGTTTTGCATTTCGACGAACCTCAAGGAATTACTATTACGTATTATTTTATTAGTATTATTGTGAATGTTTTCACAGTTGATCATAGGTCATCTTGTTAGGTAATTATCACACACACACACACACACACATTATGAGATTACACCTAGACCCGTGATTTTACAATAGTCTTTTTAAATATCAGTGTTCGAACATCCAAGGTTATTTTAATGCCAGTATAATCACTGTACCATATGCACCTTGTACAAAATCTATTAATCCTTTCGTTCAGATGAAGCCAAATGTTGCTCTATTTTAGCTATCTGATACTTACAAATTTTGTTAATTTGCTTGAAAAGGATCCCTAGAATTCAGTAGGTTAAAGACAGTCTCGATTAATTCTCTAACGCTAACAAATCCATCCTTTGTTAAATTATATCGTCTGTAGGTATTTACACTAAAATACAAATGAACGTTATCTAATTTGCAACAAAAAACGTGAGTAATGGTTACTGGCTGTCGATATAAGCAAAATAATTTAATATTAATTTCGCTCCTATATGTTTCAACTTCAGGGCATGGATTTCAGTAGCATGTAAGTCTTGCGAAGCCTCAATGTTCGCTTCCAGGTCAACAAATAATGTTAGGCTCTGCTATCATTCACACTTTACATGCCATCTGATGGATGCTTGATGACTAAACCTGATGGACTGGCTTGATGGCTGAACCTGATGGATTGGCTTGATGGCTAAATCCCACTGTATTTCCTTAGTGTTGGATATAACTCATAAGTCTAGTGCCTTGGAAACAGACATGATGTTTTGTAGCATGTTGGGGGGCTTATGGTGACAACTTTTCGAGCCGAGTACAGTACAGTGTAAATTGAATCCTGCGATATAGTGGTGAGTAGCCCAGTACGATAAGTACTCGTATGTTGGAATATTGGACCTCAAGCCAGTACAATACCAGACATGCTGATGAATTGTCCATTTATAGATATTTATCTTATATTGTACAGTTGTGGACAGGAATTTCTGGACAATATTAGGAGGAACTAATATGGCACTTTGACGAAGTACTTTGGAAAACTGACGATTGAATTACTTGGTTTCACTAATCAATGATATTTGTACATTCACTGTGTTTTCTCGCTTCTTGTGTGCGAGTTTTTTTGTTTTTTGTTTCTAGCTGGGCTAGCAACCCTCTCCCGAAAACAAGCTAGATATTCGAATGGATTGCCTCATTTGTGCCCCCCCCCCCCCCCTAAAAACAAAATAATAAATAAATAAATAAAATGAATAAATAGATAAATAAATTAATTAATATACTAAAATAAATCAGCGTTAATGTTTATCTATTGCTAAAATAAATTAATAAGAGATTCACTTATGTTATGACCGACTTTATGTACTATCTAATATTGTAGCTTACAGTAGCTATATCACCAGCAAAGCTATGTTAACCCTATGATATAGAGGAAGGATTAGGATGGGAACATGAAAGTTAAGCAAGTTCCCATCCTACCCGGTAATCCTTCCCCTTCACTTACTATTTTGCCCGACAATAGTCCTCTGCGAATCCCCAGCCTTCAAAATTTAATTATCTACCACAAGTTGTCTACTACCTCAGAAAAATATATATTAGTACTAAAGTGTTTTCAAGCTACCCTGGCTGAAATTGGTAACGCTGTATAGACTAGAAAACTGCCCGTGTGGCGCCGATTTTACTTGTGACAAAAATGTAATATATATTTGTTGGGAGATCATCCTAATCGAAGAAGTAGCGTCGGGCGGAACAACACCAGAGGCAGATCGCCGAAATACCCACCCTTATGTTCCTGTAGATCCCTGAGCCCCTTTCACCCCTGATTCAGCTAGAAGATGAACCTCTACAGGAAAATGGGCAGAGCTTTCCCCACCACCACGCTCCCCCATTAGGCGAGCCAAGGTAATACAATGGATGACGTCATGCCAGACGGACCGTAGAATTGGCAGAGACGCTTACCCGGGCGCTCCCATGATTGACTGGCCCGGGAAAGAAGATGAAGCAAGATTCCAGGGCAGTGTTACTGAAAGGAAGAGAGTATACCTGCACCGAAATGATAGCTCGCGACCTGGCCGACCTGACCCGAGGGGCCCTGTGATTGGCTGGCAGAGAAACGAGCCATCCACTGCCAGGCCATAAATTGGACCCCCTGCTGTCAGCCACAGACACAGATCAATCCGCTGTTCCCAAGAACTCGGACTTCCTCTCCCTCCTTCCCCCAGCTCCCCCATTCTGCAGCTCCTGGCATTAAGGAAGCACAAGGAGGAGGCACTCACTAAAAAGATAAAGGTGCAAAGACAACTGAAAAGTTAAATGAAAGATTGCCCTAGACTCTTCCGCCACCCCTGCTGCAGCTATCTCCCATCAAAAATAACCCGGAGCTGCTGAATTGCAGAATCTGTTTTAGCAACACCCTAGGGCCACCTGATCAGTATTTTTAGGACTTAACCACCCATTGGGAGATGGAACTACCCCGAGTCCTGAGAGAGGAACTGAGGTGAGAGACTTTGACCCCCTTCCCAGTCCTGTAAAGGAGAGCCGCCCCTTCCACGCCCTGCAGATGAAGGAACCGATGAATGCGCAGCCAACAGTAAGTTGATAAGCAGACGAGATGACCTGGTTTGGATGACCAGCTTCTTCACCCTTTGAAAGTTGCAATAGGCGACTATAGGAGAGTCAAACGATCGATAGTGTACTCGTAGCAATACTGATAGAACTTGCATGGCATCGAGGATGCTCAGGAGGACCTTGATCAATTGCCTGCAAACTAGCTCAATTAACTTTGAGATTAGCTCCTCTTTTTTTAACACATCAATTCATTAGTTAAATGCTCTATGTAGTCTTCCTGAGCTTAGCATTTAGCAGATAGAGCCCTCGATCATGGTACCAGTGACGAGATTAATGAGGTTAGAGGTAAATGAGCTAGCTTGCCAATAGATTAATAATAATAAGTCAAAGTTAGGATCTGTGACAGCTTTAGCAGATGGAAATTAGGAATTGTCAACCCCGAGATAAAGAGCCTAGATTTGCACATATCCTGTTAAGTTAAGTAGCCCCTTATAGGCGTAAAATGGCTCCCAAAAGATAATTACATAACTGATTACTGGCTATTATGTGGCCTGGGAGCGAGGCAAGCTATTGCACTGATTAATGGCTATTATGTGGCCTGGGAGCCAGGCAAGCTATTGCAGGCAGCACGGGAAGGCCTCATCCGAAGCTCACGGAGTCTGGGCTCATGCTGAACCGTAAGAGTTCCCTCGCACCACAGCAGCGTTACACATAGCGAAAACAGTTCAAAACCGCTAAGTTTTAGTGGTTGTCTTGCAAGACAACCAGACGTCGTACAGAGATGATTCAGGTGTCATTGGAAAGCTCTATTACTGTACTTTCACTGATATATAATTATATTACGCTCTAGCTCTTGCTTATGCATGAAAATGAGCAGGGAATGAAGGTAATTTCAGGACAATATGCCCGCCCCACAGATGTTAAGCAACTTATATCATTCGTAAATGCAAGGGACAATGCGAGGGACAATATTATGAGATCGATATCAGAATTAATTACTGTAGTCGTTAACCGTTCACTGTAAGCAGGCTACCACTGATTAGACAAATGATAATAACATTATATTAATGCTCCTATGTTCAATTGAGAGATTAACTTTGTCCAGTTGAGATATCAGACTAAGATTTTAGACTAAATTCACTAGAATGTTAAATACTTATCCTAAATACGAAGACTTATTGATGCCTTAGAAGGAATTTGCATATATTTGTGTATTTGATTGTTAATGAGTTAAATCATTGTATGTAAGATTGTCATAATATAAGTAATATATTGTCTGTTGCCACGAGCACGGTCGGTATATAATTTATACTGTATATATTACTGATACCATATTGTATATTTCTGTTATGTTATTCTGTGTTTTAGTTGTATTATTGTTCATAGTCTTTAAGTTAATAAACCCATTGTATACCTATGTTACCATTTGTTCATCTTATCCAGCTAAGCATGAAGTAGACCCCACTCTTATTAGAATTACATAACAATATTATATAATACTGTATATAATCACATAATCTTGATCTGTCACCAACCGTCCCCCCCCCCCCCCCCCAGTCAGTACAGTATAGTAAGATCATGTCCCACTTAATGCCTAGTCATGTGTTGTCTCATGTGCCATGTATCCTATTCACACTTAAGTACTAATATTAGTTGTAAGTTAAATTTGATATTGTATAAGTTAAGTTGATAGAATAGTGGACTTTTAGAAGTTTACTTTATTGAAACTATAGTATGTCTACTGCTCAATATTAATCATTTGTTCTTAATACATCGATATGGACCTAAGTATATGTAGAATTGACTTATTCAAGTGTAATGCTGATGTAATTTTGAGTCTGGATTTTGTTTTTATTATTATTATTATTATTATTATTATTATTATTATTATTATCAACTCTGCGTAAGCAGAGTGGTATCTCTCCCCGTATAGTGGTACATGCCGGCCGAAATGTCTGTCTGTCCGTCCTAGAACTCCTAGACCGTTTGACGGATTTTCACCAAACTTCACACGAACCTTCGGTGCGTAAATTCGACAGTAATTAAAAAAAGATTTGTAGTGATAGTAGTGATGATGGTAGTGACAATGGTGACAGTATTAGTGATGATGGTGAAAGTTGTAGTGATTATTACAGTTGTAGTGATGACAGTTGTAGTGATGATGAGAGTCGTAGTGATTAAGAGTAGTAGTGATGACTATAATAGTAGTAGTGATGATGATAGTAATGATGATAGTGACTAATAGTGATGATGGTAACCCATCGCAGAGTTGGGTATGCCGTTTTAATTTTGGGCGAAACGGCACGTTTACTTTATTAGGGGTTCGTCCCCTACGGGGAACCCCTATTGTAATCATTAAACCCGGTTTTTCATCCAAATTCTTCTTACGTGCCGGTTTTGACGCAATAACTCCAGAACAGCTTTTTGGATCGGAATCAAACTTTCACAAGGTGCGTTTTTGTATTGGGCAACTTTTGATATGCTAAACATCCGGAATGGCGGCCAAACAGGTCCGTGGCAGCCGATTTCCCGAAAAACTTGACGCCTAAATACCGTCTCTCCCACTCATAGGAAACGACTGGGCTTTGGCATACGGACTCCCCCTACTAATGCTCCGCAAATGTTATAGAGAAGGTTTTGCTTTTGCACGTGGGGGTTTTTCCGGCAATCCTGAAAAAACCTCTAATTCCACTTAAAATTCCACATCTTGAAAACTACGCCGATGATCAAAGCCATGCTTGCGTAGTTGGGTGAGGCTCGCGATTCCGAACGTTTTGATAACAAAAGAATATAAATGGGTGGAATAGTTTGGCCGCAGCATTGAAAACTGTCTATTCTTAAATTACTTTAAAACCGCATTCGCTACCCACACAAAGTTTACCGTCTACAGTCTATAGGCTTCCACGCATCCCCCAGTTTTGTTTAATAACATAATCTCTTTATTATTCAGGTCTATTATTGTTTTTGTATTTAACTCTCTCAAAACAGTTCGAGTCCCTACGAATTCCAGCAATTATTTAGCCAACCTACCTATACATACCTACCCTACCAAATAATAATGATTATTCAAATTTATTTTTGGTGAATGACAGAGTATTGGCTAAGGTTTATAAAAATTCCTCCCTTTGCCAAATGCTTTGTTTAATAACAATGATATGGACCTTTAAATTTTGGCAATTGCCGGTGTGACTTACCCTGCCCTTCCTTCCTATCTCCCTCCTCCCTCATATCTATGATGATGATGATGATGTCTAGCAAATGTATCAACAATCACTCTAGTGAACATTCGGTATTTAGTTTATTCAGCTTAATATTATTTATCCACATAAAATAGAAACCTATCACGATTTTTGTCTAATACGACCATAAACAGTGATATTACATATTATTTGAACATGATGTCGAATTTAGCAGTTGCTGTTTACCTTGAACAGTAATGACAGAACCGAAAGCTTCTCTTGCCGTGTAGTACTCAAAGAAAGCAGGGTTACTTAAGCCGGCCCATACCGAACTGTTACCAAGTCAGAGATGCAGAGGTAACTTTCACAATGCATTATAACCCTAGACAGACACCAATATACCACTAAATCAGACAAATATCACTACAAAAAAGATAGGAAAATATTATATTAATGTCCTAGGTATTTGAAATTATGCAAATGAGTAAAATGCATTATGATATAATGATAATGGCATTGATTAGTATCTGGCAACAGTGTTGCACTATAATTTTCTGAACGTATGCGAACTTCGGAGTATTTATCCCATTAACCTAACAAGTGCGCATGGGGGTAATTGGAAACGTCCCCCTGTGCTGACGTATTTGAGGTGTTTCCGTCACTAAAATATTCATTGTACCATTAATAGCATTAATACTTATCCATATGCGCCTATTATGGGTTGATTATAAAGGTATTAACCTGAAACAACAATAAAACGAGTGAAAACAGCGTTTGGATGGTCAAAATCGGAGATATAGCCCGCGAGTTGTATAATGTATGGGTGAGGCAACCTGCTTTCCCGCCAATTTCCCCCAAGGCCACTGAGACACAGTCGATCGATACTCTCTCTCTCTCTCTTGCACTCGCTTGCCATCAGTGATGACAACACCCTGCTTGCAACTCGCTAATGTTAGCACGAAAATATACCTCAGAATAAGGGAATAACAGGGAAAATAGGTGATAACTGAAGGAGAGGAGGAAAGTGGGGAAGGAGGGGAGGTAGAGGACTGAGATTTTGCATGGCCCAGGGGCCAAAAAAAAATAAAAAAATAAAAAAATAAAAATATTTTTTTTTCGATGTCAAAAGTTGATTTTTTGTTTTACTTACTCTCAAGAGTCTCCCCGCAGTCCGCCGGGGGAACTCTTAAGAGTCTCCCCGCAGTTCCCGGGTTAATATACACATCTATCACTATTTAAATTTAATAATAATAATAATCATCTTCTGGTTACTTATATAGCGCCCGTATCTCCTCCTTCGAGGATTCACAAGCGCTTGGCTTTCTTTAGTCTACCAGAGACTAAATACAACCATACACAGTGCTATTACATATTATTTGAACATAATATAGGATGGTCTTTCCTTTAAACCATTTTCTATATCTATTCACGAAAAATATAGGCCTAGCCTAGGCAGTGCTACCGGTAGGTACGAATTTAGCAGTTCGAATTTTGATTGAGAGTAGGATTAGGCCTAGGCCTAGCCTAGGGCTTAACATGGGATACTGTTTGGGGGTTGGGAATAGGCTCAGGCTGCTTTAGGCCTAATTAGGTAAAAAGGTTTAATTCTAGTTTCGCTTTCACAGCATACTCATAAATTTCTATGGCTACTTTAGAGTTGTCATATACCATACTTAATTCCTATATATGTCCAAAGCGGCGGAAATGCATTATAAGGAATTATACCTACTGTAAAAAAAAATATATATTTTCTCCCCATATGCGGCACCATAGCTATTACATAATACTAGGTTAGGTTAGGTAAGGTTGTTAGGTTAGGCTAATGTCGTTAATGTAGTTTATTATCATTATATTACGGATAGAGAAGGTTTGTGGAAAGTACTTAGAATATACGGAGTAGAGGGCAAGTTGCTGAAAGCAGTGAAGAGCATGTATGAGGGTGCAAAGGCGGCAGTACGTGTGGAGAGTGAGCAGAGCGAGTTCTTTGACCTGAATGTTGGTTTGAAACAGGGGTGTGTGATGTCCCCGTGGTTGTTTACTGTATATATGGATGGAGTTATGAAAGAAATATTATCAAGAGCAGTGGATGTTGGTGTATCGCTGAAAAGGGAGGGAATTGAGTGGAAGCTACCTATACTGCTGTTTGCGGATGATACAGTTCTGATGAGTGATAATGAATGGGAGTTGCAGGGTCTGGTAAATGAGTTTGGAACAGTGTGCGAAAAACGGAATTTGAAGGTAAATACGGGGAAGAGCAAGGTTATGGTCTTCGAAAGGGGTGAAGACACAGAGTGTGAGGTGAAGCTGAACGGTCAGGCTATGGAGATCGTCAACTCTTTTAAGTATCTGGGCAGTGTGTTGAGTAAAGATGGGACTATGGATGAAGAGGTGCGGGAGAGGGTACAACAGGGGAAGAGGGTTGTAGGAACGCTAAAAGCAGTAACAAGAAATAGGGTGGTCAGTATGGAAGTGAAGAAGTCCTTGCATGACAGTGTGGTAATCCCGACACTGACTTACGGAAGCGAAGCATGGACGTTGGTTGAGAGACTCAGACCAAGAGTGAGAGCAGTGGAAATGAATTACTTAAGGAGTGCGTGCGGAGTTACATGGAGGGATAGACAGACTAATGAGGAAGTAAGAAGGAGGTGTGGTGTGGAGGTAGATGTGCTGGAAAGTGTGAAAAGGAACAACTTGAGATGGTTCGGCCATATGGAACGTATGGAAAGCGAGAGAATGACTAAGAGGGTGTACGAGAGCGAGGTGGAGGGACAGAGGGGGAGAGGTAGACCGAATATGAGGTGGAAGGATGGAGTGAGGAACTACATGAACGAAGGCGGTGCTGGTTGGGGGGAGGGGCATCGACTGACTGGGGACAGAGGTGCATGGGGGCGGTTCGTTCGTGGCCACCCCTTCGGGGATCACGGCGTCAGGCAATAGATAGATAGATAGATATTACGTCTTTTACCCAGCAATTTCCCTGATCTTCATAGTTGGTCGGGAAGCTGTGCCTTTACAACGGCGCCTCCCTTTTGTCGCTGTGTACGTGAAACTAGAATTTTACCGGTAAAAATAGTCAAATCGAGACAATTGCACAGCCAACATAGGCTAGCCTATTTATAGGCTACCTTTCATAACTGCAGTTAAGCACAAACTTATTTTACAATGGAAAATAATGCAGGAGGAGGGCTGGGTAGGCCTATAAGTATTTTGTGAAATAACTTAAATTAGGTTAGGCTATAGTATACTTCATTAGGTTATTAGGCCTATGAGAAAACAGGCCTAGGCCTAGCTTAATTTTATTTCACTGCTCAACATATTTGTTTTTGTTTTTGCTTTTGAGCTCTGCATAGGGCTATATTCAGGTAGGCTTGGGTTTTAGTAAAATTGCATTAGGCTAGGCTACATATTTTTACTTCTATTGGAAAGCACAGGCCTACACAATAGTACACATGTTAAAGAATTTAGCCAAGCCTCCACAATTTAGCCTAGACTGAAAAAACAAACAAAAATAGGCTAATTGCAGTTTTGGTAAGAGTTGTAGTTGTGGGCATACCAAAAGCTTTGTCTATATAGCCTAGTCGCACGCTCGCAGTTAGGCCTACATTCGCTTCTAATTTAACTGCTGGGGTAAACTTGGTAAAGCCACCCTCAATCCGCCAGCCGGTAACAAAACAATTTACCCAACGCCTGGCCGTGGGATACAATAATGGGTTGAAGGGGCTTTATCTCCCTGTGACTTATTGTCATCATCATATATATCACCAGCAGGGGCAAATAACCACAGTCAAATTAGACGCGAATGTAACTGCGAGCGTGCGACTACGTAAATAAAGGGGACGATAGACCCGCTAACACAACTCTTAACGCATTTTTTCCTAATGTATTAGATTTTTTTATATTTATGACCTCAACATTTGAAAGATGACAATTTTATGTTTATTTTAGGCTACACAAAAACATTTGCTTTGTAACTTAGATACTCATATTTATGCTTATAATTGCAGTACGAGTGGGTTTTTTCTTTTGATATGTAGGCCTAGGCTAAACAAATGTTAGTTTTTGTTTTATAGGCTAAACTAGGCTGAATTTATGCTAATAAATATTAATTAGAGGGAGCAAATCTGTCAAGGAATAGCTTAGATGTGGAAATTTACAGCCAATTTGCTCTAGCCCTTTTTGAGATACAGAGGTTAGAGATCGTTGGATACAATAATATGTTGAGGGGGTCAATCACCCCCATGACATATTGTCATCATCATATATATTGCCAGCAGGGGGCAAATAGCCTAGGCCTAGCCTAACTACAACAAAAATCGCCGTCAAAATAGACGCGAACTTATATTAACTATGGCGATCGACCATTGCCCGCACCGGCCGTCCCCCGGTTATTGTTGAGGTCCTGAGGAACCATATGACTTTGACGAGCTCTTCCCTCCGCAGTCTCCGCATCCCATGTATCGTCGTACGGTACCTCTTCCCCTCCACATCCTACATCTGGTCGTCTTACATATGCCTCCTAAGCCTCGCTTCGTCCCGTCACTGAGCATGTGGATGGGCGTCCCTTTCTGGCTTCAAAGATGGATTCCTTCCGACAGCTCCTACTGGATTGTCTGGGGTTGGTTGATAAGGGCAGCTCGCTTCAAGACATTGCTCTGGCCCTAGTACCGTACCGCGGTTTGTAGGTCTCTGGTTCGCCACCTGATGACCTGCTATTGGGTTGTTGCCTTTACAGTGTTACGGTTCTACGAATGACCTAGAGTGAAAGTGACACGGTGGTGAATTTTAACCTTAACTATAAACTAATTTAATTGTGACATAGGATCTCCGCGACTACGGTAGGGCCGGAGCGGGCGAGTATTCGCCTGAGGTTGCCCTTAAACCCCAAGACAAGACAAGACAAAATTCTAGTGCTGGTTTTACTCAGATTTTGTGAGTTTTAATTTAGCCTAGCCTAGGCCTAAGAGTTCAGAAGATTTGCAAAATGCACCCCATACTAGCCTACCCATAGCCTAATAGGCCTAGTGATTCTTTTTTGGCAGACCACCCACAAATTTTCATATAGCCTAGGCCTAGGCTAGCCTAAGTTCTGGAATGCATGTTGGAATAGCCTTCCTATAAACTGTAGGCTAGGCTACTTCCTTTTAATTTAAGTTTGATTCTTTGGAAAAATATATTAGCCCTAGACCAGGCAGGAAAGTAACATTTAAAATGACGTGTAAAAAATCGCCCATAAACGGCGGGCCGCTATGTTATTGTAATTTGGGAGCTTATTTCGTCTGTTGATTGACTTTGTCCTTAATTGGGGATCCTATGAATTAGCACAGATGGATGACTTACCGTACATCATAATACGTGACGAGCCGACGTGGGGGGCAGAGCTGCAGAGACCCCCTCAACATATTTTGTGTCCCACAGTAACTTTTAATGGGATGGATGTAGTTACCGGGTGTACGGTCGTCATGTTTACATAGGGCGATCGCCGCGGTTAACTTCGCGTCTATTTTGATGGCGATTTTTTTCGGCATATTTCATTTTATTCACTTCCTTTTATATTTAGGCTATAATCTAGCTTTGGCACGACAATAACCCTAACCTAGTCTTTCTAAAAGATTCTTCTAATCTTCCAGTAGCCTATAGCCTAATTTAGGTAATTTTTAAAGGCACACAATTAAATGGTTGGTATTTTAAACGACACTACTGCAGCATTATGAGAAACAATTTATTAGAGATAATAGGCAACAATAGATTCGCCATATTTTTCTCCATAGGCTATAGTCCGCATGGAGGATTTTCGTTATCGACAAATTGAAAAAATTCCCACTTCACAGACAAAATAGACAAATACACCAAAAATCGGGGTGTGGGGGCGGCAGCCCCCACCCATAATAGCCTACTATAATAGGTTAGGTAAGGTTGTTAGGTTAGGCTAGGCTAATGTCCTTTCAAAGGGGTATAGGCCTAGTAAACACTAGGATAGCCTATACCTGGTCAAGGGTAAGTCCTGCTGTAGTCAACTTGAATGCTACCTTAAATTGTAATATTAGACTAGGCATAGCCTATAGATAAAATAGCCTAGCCTACTTATTTATTGTAGCCTATAATATAGGCCTAGCCGGATAGAATGTAGAGTTCGGGCGTACCGCCACCATTGTTTAAACTGCGCAGAGCGGCGACGGAAGCTTGCCATCATGTTCCCGTCCATTTTGAATGCCGTTGGATACGATAATATGTTGAGGGGGGCAAACACCCCCCATGACATATTGTCATCATCATATAATTTGCCAGCAGGGGGCAAATAGGCCTAACCAAAAAAAATCGTCGTCAAAAACTCAAAATAAACGCGAACTTACAGTAACTGCGGCGATCGACCATGTAAACATGACGGCGGCGGCGGCGGTGGACGCTTGCGATCATGTTCCCGTCTATTTTGACTGCCATTGGATACAATATGTTGAGGGGAGGGCTTTCCGGCAATTGTTTTGGTTGTTTGCCCCCTACTGGCAATATATATGATGATGACAACACGTCATGGGGCAAAGCCCCCCCTCAACATATTATTGTATCCAATGGCATTCAAAATAGACGGGAACATTATCGGAAGTGTCCGCCGCCGACACCGCCGCCGTCATGTTTACATATGTCGATCACCGTGGTTAAAGGCTGGTTCACACATAGCCGAGTCGGTGCGCCAGTCCAACACGAGTCACACTCGTCGATTATCGCCGTTGCTGGAGGCTGAGTCGGCCGCGAGTAGCAATTGCTCCCGAGTCAAGGAGAGTATAACACGAGTTAACTCGAGTCAATACGAGTCAACACGTGTTCATGCAAGAGTCTGTACGAGTAACTGAGAGTCAAAACGAGTGTAACACGAACCCAACACGAGTGTCAAAAATTTGAAAAATAATGGCCACATTCAAGGGCACGTAAACAAAGAGTATGGACACGAGTCAACGCGATTGTTACACGGATCAACATGATTGTTATACGGATCAACACGAAAGACAACGCGTTGACTCTTGTTGGATCTCTGTTGCACACGTGTTGACTCGTGTTACATCCGTGTAAACTCGTGTAAACTCTCGTTGATTCGTCCTACATATTTGAAATAACGGTATTTCAAATGACGCTTGCTTTTTCGTGTTACACTCGTGTTTTTTTCTCAGTGGATCGTGTTTACTCTTGTTTACTCGTGTTTTCACTCGTGTTTGAATCGTGTAAACTCTGGCATCATGGGGGCACCAAATTTTGGCTACAGGATAGGCTACAGGATAGAATAACAAATGTTGAGCTGAGGAGACGTTTAGGTATAAAGAGTATTAGCGAGGTGATGCGTACAAGTAGACTGGGATGGTATGGACATGTGGAGAGAATGGATGAACAAAATTGGATGAAAAAATGCAGGTCTGTGATTGTGGAGGGAGCTGCACCAAGGGGTGGACCGAGGAAGACCTGGGATCGGACTATACGCGCCGATCTCAAATCCAAGAACTTGACAAGTGAAGCAGCCCTTAACAGCCTGGCGGCCTGGAATGCCGCCATTAGGACAAGAGACTGAAACTGCACTTATGTGTGGAACACTCAGTCTTAAAATTTTATGTATGTATGTATGTACTCACATTCGTGCTTTCTACTCTTGTTGATACGTGTTGCATGTGTGTTACATACGTGTTGTTGCGTGTAAACACGTGTTGCTTCGTCAACGTCGAAAAGCGACAAATCACCAAAGAGTGTTACACGGGTTTACACGAGTCAACACGAGATAACACGAATAACGAAGAGTTATTCAGTCAAACACGAGTTAACACGTATGTACACGAGTCTACACGTATTTAGGCCACACTCGTGGGTACTCGCCACGGGACCCAAAAATTTCATGCATGCATGAAATTTTTGGACCCCGTGGCGAGTACCCACGAGTGTGTCGAGTAAAGAAAGAGTATACACGAGCGTAGCACGAGTCTATACGAGTGTTGAGGAGTATCGACGAGTCATTGCTGAATAGCAAAATTTCATCACTCGTGTTGGACTCGCGCACCGACTCGGCTATGTGTCAACCAGCCTTTAGTTTGCGTCTATTTTGAAGGCGGTTTTTTCGGTTATTTGCCTCCTGCTGGCAATATATATGATGATGACAATATGTCATGGGGGGGGTGACCCCTCTCAACCTATTATTGTATCCAAAAGCAGTCAAATAGACGGGAACATGATGGCCAGCGTCCGCCGCCGCTCCGCGTAGTGTAAACAAGGCTGGCGGTACACCCGAACTCTACATTCTACCCCACTAATTTTCCAACTAGCATAACCGATGATTATCAATGATCAATCCCAGTCAGAAACGTCCATGCTTCCCTCCCATAAGTCAATGTCGGGATTACCACACTGTCATGCAAGGACTTCTTTACTTCCATGCTGACCACCCTATTTCTTCTTACTGCTTTCAGAGTTCCTACAACGCTCTTCCCTTGTTACACTTTCTCCCACACTTCTTCATCCATAGGCCTACTCACGTCTTTACTCAACACACTGCCCAAATACTTAAATGAGCTGACATTCTTCATAGCCGTTCAACCTCACTTCACACTCTATGGTTGCACCCCTTTCAATGACCATAATATTGCTCTTCCTAGCATTTACCTCCAGATTCCGTTTTTCACACACTGTTCCAAACATATTTACCTGACCCTGCAACTCCCATTCACTATCGCTCATCAGAACTGTGTTGTCAGCAACAGTAGTACCGGTACTGTACTGTTGAGGCAACTTCCACTCGTTTCCTTCCCTTATCAGTGGTACACCAACATCCGCTGCTCTTCCTTGTATTTCTTTCATGACTCCATCCATATACTGTACCGGTATATATTGAACAACCATGGGGACATCACACACACCCTTGCTTTAACCCAACATTCAGATTAAAGAACTCGCTCTGTTAATTATCCACACATACTGACACCTTTGCACCCTCATACATGCTCTTCATTGCTTTCAGCAACGTGCCATCTACTCCGTATATTCTCAGTACCGGTACTTTCCACATACCTTCTCTATTAATTCTGTCATAGGCCTTCTCCAACTCCATAAATGCAGCATACAACTTTTGTCGCTTCTCCAGATATTTCTCCACAACACATTTCCGGGCAAAAATCTGAGCTACACATCCTCTTCCCTTCCTAAGATGACTACAGTATGCTAACTGTTTCCCCAGCAATACTGACTGAAAATGCCCAAATATATTGCATGTCCTCTTCAGATTTATCTAAAATATGTAAAATTACACCAAATACCACTACAGTAGCACTGAAATCAATAAAACTCACTAACAGGATAAATAAATGGAAGAAATACCCCAAAAGATTAATATGTTAACCCTTCACCAAGCAATACTGACTGAAAATACCTAAATAGATTGCATGTGCTCTTCAGATTTATACATACATACGTACATAACATTTTAAGACTGAGTGCTCCACACAGATGTGCAGTTTCAGTCTCTTTTCCTAATGGCGGCGTTCAAGGCAACCCTGTTAAGGGATGCTTTACTTGTCAAGTTTTTGGATTTGAGATCGGCACGTATAGTCCGATCCCAGGTCTTACTCGGTCCACCCCTTGGTGCAGCTCCCTCCACAATCGCAGACCTGCATCTTTTCACCCAATTTTGTTCATCCATTCTCTCCACATGTCCATACCATCCCAGTTTACGTGTACGCATCTCCTCGCTAATACTCTTTATACCTAAACGTCTCTTCAGCTCATCATTTGTTATTCTGTTGACATCCTTTATCTGAAATATGAAAAATTACACCAATTACCAACTACATTACCAAAAAATTTAATAAAGTACACTAACAGGATAAATAACACAACACAAAAAGGTGGCTGGCCAACTTCCTAGCAGGCAGATGTGCACACGTATCTTTTGCCGGTCAGTCATCTAAAATCAGAAACTTTCCAAACGGAGTCCCACAAGGATCCGTCCTATCGCCCGCACTCTTCAATCTGTACATGCACGATATAACTACACCCAATACGCCCCAAATAAACTTAGCCTCCTATGCAGATGACATAACACTCACATGCACACACCATGACCCAAAAAGAGCAACAGATCTCCTTCAACCCTATCTCAACACACTACATGGCTGGTGCACTACAAACAGACTTAATCTAGCCCCAGCCAAATCCACCGCAACCCTGCTCACAAGTTGGACAGGAGAACACGAATACATCCCTCAACTCACCATAAACAACACACCCCTAACACATACACACACACCCAAAATCCTAGGAGTAACATATGATACTCATATGACATTCAAACAGCACACTACAAACATTAAAAAGAAACTGACACCCAGACTTAACGCCCTCAGGTCACTTGCTCACTCAAATTTGGACACAACAAAGAAACTACCACCACAGTATATAAACAATACATAAGATCAGTGATGGAATACGCAAGCCCAGCCTGGGGCTTCTAACCTAGCTGAAACACATCATAAGACCTTACAGACTATTCAAAACAAAGCCCTGAAGATCATTACAGGCTGCACAGCTACTGCACCCACAGATCACCTACATCAAGAAACCAAAATCCTCAAAGTCAAAGACCATCTGGACATGAGAGGCACTCAATTCCTGGCAGCAGCCTCCACGAACCAAGACCACCCACTAAACTACATGGCAACACACCCACAGACACCAAGAAATATCAAAACAACACCCAGCACACTGTATCACACACAATTATTGTCCTCTCTCCGTCCCTGCCCACCCCGAACCAACTTCCAGAAGCACATCCATACTCATATCTCTCACCGATCCATCCACTCACTCACAGACAACACGCAGCTGCATGCACGACCTCCCGAAATCCATCCTTCCGAATCCTCCCTTCCTCGCGAGGACAGAGTCCACCTGGCCAGGCTGAGATGCGGACACCATCCAGCTCTCCTGAGCTATCAGAAGAGACTGGAAGACTCCGTTGTCAACGCCTGCCCGGGATGTAACACAGCACCCCATACCATTAAACATTATCATAGAAGACTGCATTTCACACAACCACTTACGCCAACAACACAATCTACACTCAATGAGAGCTCTGTGGGAAAGCCCGGTCGTGGCCATGGCCTTTCTCAGGGACTCGGGGCTGTTCGGCCAGGCAGCTTAGGGAACAACAACAACAACAACAACAACAGGATAAAGAAAATGTAAGAAATAGCCCTAAAGATGAATTTATCTATCTATCTATTGACGGACGCCTTGATCCCCGAAGGATTGGCCACGAACGAAACACCCCTATGCACCTCTGTCCCCAGTCAGTCGACGCCCCTCCTCCCATCCAGCACCGCTTTCACGCATATACTTCTTAACTCCATCCTTCCACCTCTCTCTCGGTTTATTTCTCCCACTGTCCTTCCACCTCACTCGTACACGCTCTTAGTCATTCTCTCGCTTGCCATACGTTCCACAAGGCCGAACCATCTCAAGGTGTTCTTTTTCGCACTTTCCAGTACATTCACACCACACCTCTCTCGTACTTCCTCATTCGTCTGTCTATCCCTCCATGTAACTCTGCACACACTTCTCAAGTAACTCATTTCCATCCCTTTCACTCTCGGTTTGAATCTCTCCAACAACGTCCATGCTTCGCTTCCGTAAGTCAGTGTCGGGATTACCACACTGTCATGCAATGACTTCTTCAGTTCCATGCTGACCACCCTATTTCATGTTACTGCTTTCAGCATTCCTACAACCCTCTTCCCCTGTTGCACCCTCTCCCACACTTCTTCATCCATACTCCCATCTTTACTCTGTACACTGCCAAGATACTTAAATGAGCTGACATTCTCCATAGCCTGACCGTTCAACTTCACCTCACACTCTGTGGCTTCACCCCTTTCGAAGACCATAACCTTGCTCCTCCCCGCATTTACCTTCAGATTCCATTTTTCGCACACTGTTCCAAACATATTTACCAGACCCTGCAACTCCCATTCATATCGTCAGCAAACAGCAGTACACAAACATCCACTGCTCTTCCTTGTATTTCTTTTATGACTCCATCCATATACTGTTTATATAGAACAACCATCGGGACATCACACACCCTTGCTTTACCAAACATTCAGATCAAAGAACTCCCTCTGTTCATTCTTCACACGTACTGATACCTTTGCACTCTCATACATACTCTTCACTGCTTTCAGCAACTTGCCATCTACT
>JBAKBP010012633.1:0-66463 GCA_037953745.1 Lithodes maja | reverse complement strand
CCCTGGGCCAGTTTGGTTTCTAATCTATATAAATGACATCGATGTTGAACTAAATAATACTATCTCAAAGTTCGCTGATGACACAAAGATAGGAAATCAGTATTAACCGAAGAAGACAGAAATAAACTGCAATCAGATATTAATAAAATAGTAGAGTGGTCGGAAAATGGGAGATGCCATTCAATGTTGACAAATGTAGATAATAAAAACAAAAAAATATGAATACAAGATGAAAGGTCAGCCAATCAAATCAAGTAGTTAAAGCCTTGGGGTTCTTATATCTGAAAAAATAAAGACCTCAGATCAATGTGCAGCAGCTGCGAACAAGGCAAATCGAGCATTGGGATATATTAAGAGAAATTTTACTTATAAAAATAAGAACATTATAGTACCTTTATTTAAAAGCATAGTGAGGCCCCATCTTGAATATGGTGTGCAATTTTGGTCTCCTTATCTGAGCAAGGACATTGGGAAGCTCGAGTCGCTGCAGTGTAGAGCGACAAAGTGGATTCCGTCACTAAGAAATAAATCTGATTATGAAAGACTTAAAAACAAAAATAATAAAATCACCTAAGAAAAGAAGATTGCGAGGTCAACTAATCAGTGTTTCAAGATACTAAAGGGATTTGACAAAATTAATGTAGATTCCCTTTTCAAAATAGATAATAGTTCATTAACTCGGGGAAATGGAATTAAATTAAAAACCAGGAGGGCGAATCTCGATGTCACAAAGCACTTCTTCACCTACAGTGTGGTTATCGAGTGGAACAAATTGCCTGAGAAAGTGGTACAATGTAAGACAATAATTGACACATTCAAAACAAGTCTAGACATTCATTTTGAGGTGGGAATAATATATTAAAAAAAAATATAAAAAAAAAAAACACATGGGTTAAGCATCAGTAGTATATATTTCGCATTTTCGTTCTTTACTATAAATTTCCCAGTAGAAGTTTTTTGTTTTTCATTCTGCTGGGGGACTTCTTTCCCCAAGTTAATTTCATGTCGGAGGGAGAGGTGGGTGGGGAGAGAGCCTTCTTCTTTGCTATCCTTGCCTTCCACTTTGTAGCAAATTCTATTTTAGCATTAAGTCCGGACTACCTAGTAGGGACCGCAACGTCTGTGTAGTCTGTATATCTATGTAACTCTAATTAACTCACTCTCTCTCTCTAAATGTAGCACACACAGTCGAAAAACATGTGTACTTCTAGAAGAGATCCTAGAATATACAATTTATGGTGAAATGCATATCGTATAATAATAACCGTCAATGTGAAATATTTGTTTTGGTGCTTTTCAGTTTCAAGTACTTTTATCCCAAGCTTTATTTTGTGATTACGGTATTAAAGCTATATCATCATTATGTCGAAAAGTTATCAAATAACCATATATGATCTGTTACTAAAACATTATTCTGGTTCAAGGAATGGTGAGAGAGATAATATCTTTGTTCAACGTTACTACCACGTCTGAGACACTGGCTTATATATCTATCTATCTATCTATCTAGCTATTGCCTGATGCCGTGGTCCCCGAAGGGGTGGCCAAATACCCCTAGATAAATTTGTACATTTTTCGGTAGAAAAATGGCCAGGCCGAAGGCCGGTTCCTCCTAAATTGCAGGCTCGCTATCGCTCGCCAGAAAAAAATGGACACCTAAATGGCACGAAAAGACCTAATATTGACAAAGAAATGGAATGAAAGGTCATACAATCGCAAAACTAATAGGCGAACGGCATATAATCTCAAAGCAAATGGGCTAAGCATGAGGGGGAAGAGGGTCCAGAAAAACGACCCATCTCCCCTTAATGCAATGGTCCCCGCTGAGATGCTGGATATATCTGAATGAATATAAACACCCTCATGTATTAACAACTTATTAACAACGTTTCGGGTCAGGTTCCAGAGAAAGCTATCTGCGAAACGTTGTCAATAAAGTGCTCCTCCTCATATGGTGTTTATATGCATTCTGTCAACATTGCAAAGCTACTTCAACATTCTGGATACATATGTTATATATATATATATATATATATATATATATATATATATATATATATATATATATATATATATATATATATATACAGTATATATGTGTTTTATCGCCTGTTTTTAAGTAGATTTAACCCCTTCTGTACCGGCGACGTCTTTTTATTTTTTTTCTAGCTATACTTAGACGCTTTCGATCAGTTTAAGAAGGGTCTGTGGTAGTAAAGTGGGCTAATCTATCTATCAATCTATGTATCTCTATATATATCTATCTACAGTATATAGACAAGCCGTTGTATAAACCAGGAGGCTTTTCAGGCATTGAAATTCCCTCCACATAAATCCTCTTCTGACTCCACTAATGACCTACCCAAGTTATCAATACCCAAACATACCACCAACCTTTAGATTAAGGGACGATATTATATGTATATATTGATTGCTATATTATTTTACCTGTGTACTGTATATACTGTATATTTTAGTTAGCCCTCTAGACCTCTATCAAGCTTGAAAAAAAAAAAACACCCCAAAGACCCTCTTCGAAATAGATTTGTATATTTTTCGGTAGAAAAGTGTCCCGGCCTTCCATTATAGGCTCGCTATCACTCGCCAGAAAAAAAAATACATCTATATACGGCGAAAGGCTTTATAGTCGTCAAACTAATGGGCCAAACGTCTTAAAATTGCATAACTAATGGGGCTAAACATGAGGGAGAAGGGGGAAAAGCAAAACAAAATTCCTTCCCCTTAATACCCCAACAGACCACAAACCTTCCAATTAACATTATTCATTCCGGGATATACTGGCTTCACTAAGGGGGGATGGGTGTATTTATTGCTCATTTATGTATATTTTTAGTATCCTTTTAGTTTCCTCCCTAGACCTCCATCAAGCTTAAAAACAAACCTGCCCAAGACCCTCCTTAAAGATAAATTTGTACATTTTTCGATAGAAAAAATGTCCCGGCAATTACATGCTCGCTATCGCTAGCCAAGATAAATCGACACCTAAATGACACGAACAGTCTTAATAATGACAAAGAAATGGGGCAAAAGATCTTAAAATCACCCAATCCAAGTTTTAAAATTATCAAAGACTATAACAACATGGATGCAAGTAAGTACTTCACACTAGATGACTCAAATTACACAAGAAATAATGGTTACAAAATTGTTGGAAAGGCATTTCATTCACACGAAGCGAAGCACTTCTTTTTCAACAGAGTGGTCAACTTGTGGAATAAATTGCTTAGAAGCATTGTAGAATGCCATAAAGTCCAAACATTCGTATATCTTGACTTGACAAATATCTTGCCATGAACCTGCGACTGACTGCGTATGTGCTCGAGTATTGTGACCATTTTAGTATCATACATAGTAATATGATTTTTCTGACCACAGTCATTGTGGAGATGAAGACCTTCAGTCTATATATTTTTTTTTTTTTACAGGCAGCCTAGTGAAGATCAGTAGGTATGCTGTTGCTTGCTTTCCTTTGTATTCCTTTGTAATGTCTTTTAATCTGAAAACTACTGGGGATAAGCATGAGGAAGAAGTGGGACCAGAAAAACGACCCATCTCCCCTTAATGGGCAGGTATTCGCTTTATCTGGACCCCTTCTCCCTCATGTTCAGCATATTTATTTTGAGATTGTAAGACGTTTGTTCCGTTAGTTTGGCGATTTTGAGACCTTTCGCCTAATTTATTTGTCAATATTAAGACATTTCGTGCCATTTAGGTGTCGATTTTTTCCTGGTGAGCGATAGCGAGCCTGTAAATTTATAAGGAAGCGGCCTTCGGCCGGGACATTTATCTACCAAAAAATGTACAAATTTATCTTAAAAGGGGATCTAGGGGGTGTTTTTTATTTAAAGTTTGATGGAGGTCTAACGAGGAAACTCAAAAATGTATTAATACATAAATATATAGACTAAAAAGCAAGCACTACACCGTTAAAATGGATGGAGCATACTAGAGCCTGTTGTGAGAGTGAGTGGTCATCTTTGTTTACCCTTCTGTACCAGCGACGCATTCTTACATATATTCTAGCTATATTTAGACAAATATTTGCAGCTTAGGAAGGACGTCTATCAATTATAAGGCTACAGCCTATCTAAATTAATCCTTTCAGTAATCATATATCCTTCTTAACCCCCTCCGTGACATATGACGCGACCGCGTTATATGGCGGTTTCGCCCAAAAGTATCAAATGACGCGATCGCGTCATATGAACCTAGTGAAATAGCTCACTAATAAGTTACATGACGCTTTTGCGTCATTTTGAGCTCAGTAAGTTAGGTAAGTTAGATCATAATCTGTTGGTTGATGGCAACCCCAAATTCCTCCGACTTCTAACGGTCCCTCAGTGTGAGAAAGACTGTTGTGGGAGAAATACCGGGCGATCGGGCAACCCTATCTTACGTAAGTTAATATGTCAGGGGGGTTAAGCTTCATAAAATCATCTAACTATAGCTAAGCTCAAATTAAATAGACGTCACCGGTACAGGAGGGGTTAATGGCGTCATTTTGGGGGCGTAAATACTAAGCAACCGGATAATATATATGGCCGAGACGAGACAGAGTCCGAACAGGGACAACACAACACAACATCGAAACACAAAATATAAAATTCACACACCTCTAGGTTGCCCAGGAGAAGACCCAGAGACCAAGGATCACTAAGGGCCTCTAGCACTCCCCCGATACCAGACCTCCCGGAGAGGTGCCGGTCTCATCAGGCAGACATGCAGCGAACCACACCACAATGCCCACCCACCTCACATCCAGGCAAGACCTTTCATATACTCTGGCTTACTGGGCCAGGCTCCTGATGGATTATTATCTAGTTCAACTGGCGCCCGACCCCTTCTCCCAACGACCGCGTTATCCCTCATCTATTCATAAGCATTCTCCATTCAGTCCAATTCATTACCACTTCTCTTGCCTGTTCTACAGTCTCACCTAATGAGGACCAAGTGGTCTGTGTATCTATATAACTCTACGCAACAGTCTCAGCAGCCTTCAGCATCATATGCAAGGAGTTAAATATATCTGCAATGGGACTGTGGTTGGAGAGGCAACCAATAATTAACTTAAGTCTTTCATTACTGCAGGATGGGGGAAGTTATATACTGTGAGAAGGTGCTCCCTCTTCCCTTCCTCATAGCACTCCTAAAATCAAAAGTACGTAGATGCCTTTATGTGCATTTACATTATTGGCTATTATACAATTAACAATGAATAGCTGAATAGAACACCATTGACGTTTCGCAGATAATTTTTCCGGGTCTAGTGGCCTGAAGAAGTTATCTGCGAAACAATGCTAATCCTCGAATGCTGTTTCTATTCATTCTGTCAACTTTTCAAACCCAAGTAAACACAAATAACAATATTCTGAGAGGCTAAAATTTCGCTATTATCCCTTCACAAAATAACTGTAACTCAACACAATAGCCGAGGGCATACTATAACCAACTCCCCATGAGAGATGTGATGGGCTTGTTTTATAGTTTCCTCCCTAGACCTCCCAAAGCTTTAAAGAACATTCCCAAAATACCCCTTCTAGATAAAATTGTAAATATTTCGGTAGAAAAATGTCTCGACGGGAAGGTTGGTTCTTCCTAAATCACAGGAAATAATCGAAACCTAAATTGCACGGAAGGTTTCAATATTGACAACAAATAAATGGGGTGAACGGTCTTACAATGGCCAAACTAATGGGCCGAATGTCTTAACAATTGAAACCTATTGGGGCATGAGGGAGAACGGGTGCCAGAAAAAAACAACCATTCCCCCTCAACACTCTTAACGTATAACCTAAAGACTTAATAATATCTTCATGAATCACGGGTTTAAGGAATCTGTTTATCTTTGCTCTTTACAAACTCGTCCCATTTCGGAAATGTATTGTCTCTCTCTTTCTCTGTGTTCGTTACGTCTATCCCCGTTTTATGACGACTGATTGCTGGTCAACATGAATAAATGGGTGAAAGTAAAACTACTCTAAATCTAAAAATACTATTGTTATGTATACTTGTAAATATTGCCATTCACACTCCATTCACATAAATATAAGAACATAAGAAAATGGGAGTCTGCAAAAAGCCGATCGGCCCATACAAGGAAGATCCCTGTCACACCCAACCCCAATTACAAGGCCCAATTATAGGTCCAACTCACTAATACCTTGAGTACTGCCCCCACCAAAATGGTCAGGGATTAACACAAGATTACGGGTGTCTGCTGAACGCCGATTGGCCTACACCTGGTAGATCCCCCTCACACCCAACCCATCTCGTCCATATGCCTATCTAATGTTATCTTAAAGCTCCCAATCGTTCTTGATCCCACTATATCACTTGGTACCCCATTCCACCCATCTACAACTTGTTACCAAACCAATATTTGCCTATATCTTTTCTGAAACGAAATTTATCTAATTTGAAACCATTTGTACGAGTTATTTCGCTATCACTGAGCTTTAGTACATTTTTCATATCCCCTTTATTAATCCCACTAACCCACTTGAATACCTCTATCATATCCCTTCTAACTCTGCGTCTCTCTAACGAATGTAAGCCTAATTTCTTCAACCTTTCTTCATACGGAAAATGTCTAATATTATGGATAATTTTTGTCATTCTACGTTGTACTCTCTCCAATGAATCTATGTCCATTCTGTAATAAGGACACCAAAATTGAACAGCATAATCCATATGGGGTCTCACTAATGACAAGTAAAGTTTTAAGATAACATCAGCAGTTCTGTTACTCACACTCCTAGATATGAACCCGAGAATCCTGTTTGCCTTGTTACGAACGCTTATACATTGTTTTCTAGGCTTCAAATCATTGCTAACAAACACACCTAGATCTTTCTCACAGCCTGAGTTTTCTAATTTCATATTAGCTAGTTTATATTTAACATTTGTATGCATCTTCCCTATCTTTAATACCTTGCATTTGTCAATGTTAAACTTCATCTGCCAATTTACTGACCATTCGTGTAAGGTATCTAGATCCCTTTGGAGGCACTCTATATCTCTATCTGAATAAAAAAAATCCCCATTTTGGTATCATCTGCAAATTTACTTATCCTACTAGTTATACCTAAATCAAGGTCATTTATGTATATAATAAACAACAGAGGACCTAATACAGATCCCTGGGGGACACCACTTTTGACTGCTCCCCATTCTGACTTGGTACCATTTATGCTGACTCTCTGCTTCCTACCAGTTAGCCATGACCTAATCCATTCTAACAACGCCCCACCTATTCCATGTGCCTCAACCTTTCTCACCAATCTCTCATGAGGGACTCTATCGAAAGCTTTACTGAAATCTAAATATATAATAATTATCATATGACTTGTCATTATCTACTGCTTCATATACCTCTGAGAAAAACTAAGCAAATTTGTAAGGCAAGACCGTCCCTGAGTGAATCCATGCTGAGAAGAATTGATTAAGTTAAATGTTTCTAAGTGGTTTCTCATTTTCCTAGCAATAATTGACTCTAGTAGCTTTCCTATGATTGAAGTGAGACTAATGGGACGGTAATTGGATGCTATTGATTTATCACCTTTTTTGAAGATCGGAACTACATTTGCAAGCTTCCAAGCTTCTGGAACTATACCTGTTTCTAATGACTTGTTAAATAGAAATGTTAATGGGTAACTTAACTCATCTCTGCATTCTTTTAATACTCTAGCATATACCTCATCAGGACCAGGCGATTTATGAGGTTTCAGTCTGTCAATTTCCTTAAGCACATCATTTCTACTTATAGTAACCGTACTTAACCTATTTTCTATACTATCGCTATATACCTTACGGACTTCTGGAAACTGTGCCAAATTTTCATTTGTGAAAACGGAACGAAATTGACTATTTAATGTACTGCACATTTCTAAATAATTTTCTGTCATTTCTCCTATCGCAGTTTTAAGGGGACCAATTACATCTCTAACTTTGGATTTATATAGTTGGTAAAAAGCTTTAGGATTATTTTTTGAGTCATTGGCAACCTTAATTTCATAATTTCGTTTTTCTTTCCTAATATCCTATTTTACCTGTCGTGATAGATTCTGATGGTAAGCAAGTAGGTGAATTTCGCCTTTCTTAATTTTTCTATATATTCCTCTCTTTTTTCCTAGAAGATCTAATAGTCTATTATTCACCCATTTGGGTTGGTTCTGTGTTGATCTAAATTTTCTTTTTGGGATATATTTATTTTGCGCATTGAATACTGACTTGATAAAATTATTGTATGCATCTACCAAGTTTGACGTCTCTTCCTGACTTAAGATGACAGGTGCCTGAGAAGGGATACACTCATTTGGACACCTGGATCGACTTAATTTTTTGACCATAGGGTCCGCTAATAGGGCTTTTGTTAACCCACCATAATTGGCTTTTCTGAAGTCAGGTATTAATGTTGTATTCTCTCTGGTATTACCTTTCCAATGTATATTAAAATACACAGAATTGTGGTCACTATTTCCTAGGTGGTCCCCTATCTCTACATTATTTAGCATATGTTCATTGTTACTGAAAACTAAATCGAGAATATTATTACCTCTAGTCGGCGTATCTATGAATTGAAATAAAAAACTATCTTGTACTACCTCAATAAACTCCTCAGAATCAGTCTCCTATTTGATGCTGCCAATCTATATTCGGAAAATTAAAATCCCCCATAATTCACAAACATGCACACACCTTTTCTGTAAAACAGGAATGCACACACACACAGACACACACAGACACACACAAACACACACACACACAAACAGAGAGAGAGAGAGCGAACAAAATATATAAATACAAACATAATAACATTAAATAATTATGGTTGGTGTATCCTCAAGCAATCCTGGTGGCATAGAAGAGCCGACAGTTGAACACAAAATATTAAGGAACACCAGGTTCTCAACATTAATCCTCCATTACAAACCCCAATGCACTTGAATAGATTAATGAAAGCATGTGGTCCTCCCGGGATTCGAAACATCAGATAATACTTCAACATTGTGAATTAAACATCAACAGTTAACAAGCTTTAGAAATTTACACTTCAAATCACATTGCGACAATAGCTCAGATAACAAGACAGACCCTTCACCAATCACCAGACAAAGCATATCATCAACAATCTCAAGCACTCACCCGCCTGTGGCCTAGACAACATAAGCAACATACACCTCAGACACCTGGGACCACAAGGCATACAAGCACTCACTAACATATCAAACTACAGCTATTCACACAACACAATACCAGACATTTGGAAGCATGGTATCATCATTACATTCCCCAAACCCAACAAAGACCACACGCTACCCTCCTCGCACCGCCCCATCACACTCCTTTGCTCCCCCTCTAAAGTCATGGAACGCCTAGTATTACAACTATTTACACCTGACCTACCCCTAGCTCCAACACAACATGGCTTTAGGCCACTGCACTCCACAAACACTCTTCTCACAGACCTTACACAAAGAGCTTTCGACGGCATCAACTCAGCTAGGCCACCACACAGATCACTATTAGCCACACTCGACATTAGTAAAGCCTTCGATGCCATCCCCCGCCACAACCTAACAAACAAAATCTACAACACAAACATGCACAACAACACAAAACGGTGGCTGGCCAACTTCCTAGCAGGCAGATGTGCACACGTATCTTTTGCCGGTCAGTCATCTAAAATCAGAAACTTTCCAAACGGAGTCCCACAAGGATCCGTCCTATCGCCCGCACTCTTCAATCTGTACATGCACGATGTAATTACACCCAATACGCCCCAAATAAACTTAGCCTCCTATGCAGATGACATAACACTCACATGCACACACCATGACCCAAAAAGAGCAACAGATCTCCTTCAACCCTATCTCAACACACTACATGGCTGGTGCACTACAAACAGACTTAATCTAGCCCCAGCCAAATCCACCGCAACCCTGCTCACAAGTTGGACAGGAGAACACGAATACATCCCTCAACTCACCATAAACAACACACCCCTAACACATACACACACACCCAAAATCCTAGGAGTAACATATGATACTCATATGACATTCAAACAGCACACCACAAACATTAAAAAGAAACTGACACCCAGACTTAACGCCCTCAGGTCACTTGCTCACACAAAATTTGGACACAACAAAGAAACTACCACCACAGTATATAAACAATACATAAGATCAGTGATGGAATACGCAAGCCCAGCCTGGGCTTCTAACCTAGCTGAAACACATCATAAGACCTTACAGACTATTCAAAACAAAGCCCTGAAGATCATTACAGGCTGCACAGCTACTGCACCCACAGATCACCTACATCAAGAAACCAAAATCCTCAAAGTCAAAGACCATCTGGACATGAGAGGCACTCAATTCCTGGCAGCAGCCTCCACGAACCAAGACCACCCACTAAACTACATGGCAACACACCCACAGACACCAAGAAATATCAAAACAACACCCAGCACACGGTATCACACACAATTATTGTCCTCTCTCCCTCCCTGCCCACCCCGAACCAACTTCCAGAAGCACATCCATACTCATATCTCTCACCGATCCATCCACTCACTCACAGACAACACGCAGCTGTATGCACGACCTCCCGAAATCCATCCTTCCGAATCCTTCCTTCCTCGCGAGGACAGAGTCCACCTGGCCAGGCTGAGATGCGGACACCATCCAGCTCTCCTAAGCTATCAGAAGAGACTGGATGACTCCGTTGTCGACGCCTGCCCGGGATGTAACACAGCACCCCATACCATTAAACACATCATAGAAGACTGCATTTCACACAACCACTTACGCCAAGAACACAATCTACACTCAATGAGAGCTCTGTGGGAAAGCCCGATCGTGGCCATGGCCTTTCTCAGGGACTCGGGGCTGTTCGGCCAGGCAGCTTAGGGAACAACAACAACAACAACAACAAGACAGATGACTGTTACCACGAAACTTAACCGAAGTCACCCCTGCTCATCACATTTTCGTCCCAGTAGGTTACTAATTACGAAGTAGAAAATGGGGAGGGTGCTTCATCAGGTCAACTTTCATAATTCTCCGTCAGTGCCAGCACGTGCGCTCCCTTCTCCAAGCCGCAAAATCGGTAGATCGCACGCATCTGGATAAAGCCTGTTCGTTCTCTATATTAGACAATATTATACAGCTCTGGAAGAATCGGTGGGGATTTAACCAGTTATGACTATCTTAATTAATCTAGACTTTATAATTATACCCCTCGTGAGTTTAATAAAATCGTTTAATGATAGCCAGAAAACATAAATGAAATGCGTTCTCGTATCCTGCAAGGGTTAATTACACTCTATTATCTTAATCGACCTCTACTCATGGGCAGACAACAACTATATGAATACGATTAACCCATACAGTACCGGCGACGTCCTTTTCATTATATTGTGGCTACTACTAGACAATTGTATTCAGCTTAATAATGGCCTCCAGCAATTAACAGGCTTTGAGCTATATCCTTTTACCCGCAGATCCTTCTTATACTCCACAAAATTTTCTTAATATAACTAATATAAAATAAATAACAAAACGTCGCCGGTACAGAAGGGGTTAATCTTCGAGTCCTAATGTATTCAAATTGTTCGGACAATAAATATAAGAAATTGTCTGACAAAATCTTACCATAACACAATTGCAATGCCTACACACTGTAGTATTTAACCCTTTGAGGATTCTGACGCGTTTTAGCAGTTTATTTTGGGCACCATTAGACGATGTTATGCAGGTTAGGAACGGTACTAGGAATATAAGGGTGTAAACCAACACAATTACTCCTCTTGACTCCCACATATCCTTCCTAAGCTGAATAAATTCGTCTAATGAAAGCCAATATAAACTGCCAAAATGCGTCATAATCTTCAAGGGGATAATATAGGTCATATTAAGATGATTTTGTGGAGTTTAAGAAGGATCTGTGGTAGTAAAAAGAGTTTAGTGAGATAGTTCGAAACCTGTCTATTACTGGAGGCTCTTTTTAAGCTGAATCACATCGTTCAGGGATTAAGGGGAACCTGGGGTAGGGAAGAAAACAAAATAATACGAAACTTATTTGCATTTAAGACTTGACATTTTCAGGATATGTTCGGAGAATTATTTCCTTCACTGTGTATACATTTAAATGTTTTACATGCATGACGTCATGACGTCATTCATGTAAATTAATTTAAAATGCTCTAGCGGCCTTATTATTTGTTATTAAGAAACGTGCTGATGCATGTTGAATACGTATGTTATGTAAATCGATGTATAAATTGTTTTTTGCAAAATTCCCCATACGTCATGAACTGTCATGGCTGCATGAATTGTACATGTCATGACATCACGCCAATTTGCGATTTTGCACCATTCCTTCCTCTTATTATGTATTATATTCAATATTTTTTTTTATTTTTTTTTTTTTAGAAAATCTTCAGTACATTTGCCTTCTGCGTGTCATAAGAGGCAACTAAAGAGGTTGGGTCGGTGGGCTTGCGACCCCCGCCCGGAAAAACTATCTAAGCAAAGAAAAACATACGAACAGCCTCGGATGCGGACGGAACCTACGTTGACATTGGCCACCCCATCGGGGATCACAGCGTCCGGCAATAGATACATAGATAGACATTTGTTTGACCCTCTTTATCAATACACACACCAAGTTTCAAGTAAATATATATACATTTGGATTTGTTATGAATACTTATATTAACAATTACATTACATTACACATTTCTGACCTGAGTAACCCCTTAATATAGATAGAAAAAGATAAAAGTTGGACATTCAGAATTCCTAGTATTTATTCCCTTGCGCTTGTTGAATAGGAACTGATAAATTTGGCCGTGTATTGTGCTGTTATTGGAGGGAACACAACGGTAAACACAGGACTGTAGTTAGTGTGAAGGGTGATATTGGTAACACATACACACATACATATAAACACACACACACACACACACACACACACACACACACACACACACACACACACACACACACACACACACACACACACACACACACACACACACACACACACACACACACACACACACACACACACACACACACACACACAGAGAGAGAGAGAGAGAGAGAGGCAGGCAGGCAGGCCGGCCTTTCGTATCATTAACGCCCATCCACTCACCAACTCTCTGCAATCTCTCTCTCTCCGCCGCAACGTTGCATCTCTCTCGCTATTCTATCGCTACTATAATAATCAGTGTTCCTCAGAGCTTTCCCAGTGTATACCACCTACTTTACGTAGGGCACGTGGTACCCGTCTTGCAACTCAATCCCACCCCTACTCTGTGCAACTTTCCAACCCAAGAGTGAAACGTTACTCTCAAACTTTCTTCTACTCAACAGCTGAGCTCTGGAACTTTCTCCCAGAATCAGTCTTTCCTTCTTCCTATGACTTAAATTGCTTCAAACTCCGTGTGTCCAGGCATTTTGGCTCGAACGTCCCTTGATTTTGGCCCTGTCACTCTTTCAACTATGGGGGATGCACTCGCTATAGGCAGTTCTGCCTTTTGCCTCTTCAATCACATAGAAAAAGAAAAAAAATGGAGCGGTGTTGTAATAACCCTACACAATAAAGACTCCCTGGCACACACACACACACACACACACACACACACACACACACACACACACACACACACACAGAGGGTTCAGGATGGTGTCAAGATGTATGGTGTTGTTTTGTAATATCCGCATTTAATAAAGAGTCATAGGTTCACACACACACACACACACACACACAGTTATCAGTTAATTACTTGATGTTATCGAAGTGACTGGTGA
Organism: Lithodes maja; assembly: GCA_037953745.1. Lineage (NCBI taxonomy): Eukaryota > Metazoa > Arthropoda > Malacostraca > Decapoda > Lithodidae > Lithodes > Lithodes maja. The sequence continues at coordinate 52,619 of JBAKBP010012633.1, read as the reverse complement.
TGATAAATGGTCAATGTTCCATTATTAGACACGAGTGAGGTGAAAGATGTGAGTTATAAATATTAAGGATGGTGTAAGTTATGAGAGTTGTGAGTTATGAACAATTTGAGTTATTGTGAGAGTTGGATGTTGTTGGTTATGGAGGGTTTTAGTTATGATTATTGAGAGAGTTGTGAGTTATAAGAGATTGAGTTATGATGATAGAGAAAGTTGGGTGTTAAAAGAGGTGTGTGTTATGATTATTGAGAGAGTTGTGAGTTGTGCGTTATTGAGAGGTGTATGTTGAAAGTTATAAGTTGTTGGGTATGAGAGGTGTGAGTTATGATTAATGTGAGTTGTGTGTTATGAGACGTGTGAGCTGTGATTATTGTAAGAGTTGTGAGTTGTGAGTTATGAAAGATGCGAGCTGTGATTATTATGAGTTATGTGTTATGAGAGGTGTGAGTTATGATTATTGTGAAAGTTATGATTTATGAGTTACGACATGTCTGAGTTGTGATTATTGTGAGAGTTGTGAGTTGTGTGTATGTGTTATAAGAGGTGCGTGCTATGATTATTGTGAGTGGTGAGTTGTGTGTTATTAGAGGTGTCTGCTATGATTATTGTAAGAATTGTGAGTTATGTGTTATGAGAGGTGTCTGTTATGACTATTGTGAGAGGTTTGATTTGTGTTATGAGAGGTGTGCGTTATGAATATTGTAAGAATTGTGAGTTAGGTGTTATGAGAGGTGTGTGTTGTGTGTTATGAGAGGTATGGGTTATGATTATTGTGAGAGTTGTGACTTGTACGTTATAAGTGTTTTTCTTATTTTCTTATTTAGTATTATGGTTTCTTATTTGCTTATGTTATGTTAGGTTAGGATATTTTCTTATGTCTCATGTTATCTGGCTTTACCATTTCCTTCTCTTCGTTCTTTTGTACTTTCTCTAGCCTGCATGTTCACCTTCTATTTCTCTTTTCTCCTGTTCCCAATGCTGCCCCTTGCTGTCCCTTTCTTTATCTTATGTCGGAGTTTATAATATCTATTTTTCGTGTATTCTATATTGGAGCTATTCTACTGTATATATCGTGTTTTCCATTTCTTATCCCCGTTTTCCTATTATATTGTTTTCTTATTTATAATATTATTGTTGTTGAATATCTACTCACTTGTTCCTTTCTATCCATTTTTCATTGAACATTAATATTCCAACTTATATGTATTGTATTCACACTTCATTTGCATGTGTTATTTGACTACGTTTATATCTGCACTTGAATAGTTTTATATTTAGTCTTCATTTCTATTTCTACTCCGACTTCTATATATTCTGTATTGATTTTCAAAATCAGAATGTTCGCTTCATATTATGTGTACTGCATGTCTTATAGTTATATTATGTGTACTGCATGTCTTATAGTTATATTATGTGTACTGCATGTCTTATAGTTATATTATGTGTACTGCATGCCTTATAGTTATATTATGTGTACTGCATGTCTTATAGTTATATTATGTGTACTGCATGTCTTATAGTTATATTATGTGTACTGCATGTCTTATAGTTATATTATGTGTACTGCATGTCTTATAGTTATATTATGTGTACTGCATGTCTTATAGTTATATTCTCATCATATCCCTCTATTATGTTTCTCTTTAATGTACACTCGAGGAAAAAACAATCTTTACACTAGTGAGCTGTATATAATCTTGTGTGAACGGAATTAATCAGCTTAAACATACGTCTGTGAGGTATTATTACAAGATACTTCCAGAATGTTTAGAGCGTTAGTGTAAAGATTGTTTTTCCTCGAGTGTACCTTTATACATCCATACATAATTATAACAGCGGAGGGGTCCACACGAGGTGAGGTGTCAATCCTAGGTCCTAATGCTGGAGTACGGTATCACTAATAAGTCATGTCTCAGGTGTCATTATGTTTGGCTCGCTCTGTGTATTTTTTTTTTTTTTTTTTTTTTTTAAGAGACAATGAACGGAGGAAGGAAAAACACAGATAAAACAAAAAGGTCCATGTGCCTATAGGCATCCTCCATTCATAAAATGTTTGTAACAACTGGATTTAAACATTTGTAGATTGTAAGTTTGTGGAAAGCAATTCGAGGGAAGTGAATTCCAAAGAGCAGTAGTTCTGGGGATAAATGAATTCTGATAAGCAGAAGTTCTGCATTGTGGAGGAGAAAGTGTAAATTCATGGGCGCTCTCAGCTGCCCTAGTTCTACGGGGAAAGATGTGGAGAGGCGGCACAATTGAAGCAAGTTCCTCGGAACAATTGCTGTGAAAATATCTGTAGAATAATGCAAGGGATGCAACGTTTCTTTGTATGGATAATGTAGGAAGGTCCTGTGTGATTGCAGGGTTATTGATTAATCTAATAGCTTTATTTTGAATTTTGCCCAACTTCCTCACTGCAACCGCTCCACTTCCACTCCACAGAGGTGAACAGTAATCCATCTGAGAACGCACATGACTTTTATATATCACGGCCAACTGCTCGTCAGTGAAGAATTCTCGAACTCTGTACAGGAGTCCCAGTTTTTTAGAGGCATTCTTAGCAATGCCTCTAACATAATGTGTCCAGCTCAAGTTAGTAGTTAATGTTACACCGAGAATGTCAATACTAGGGGAAGTGGGAATATTTACATCATTAAAAAATATATGGGAGTCAGTGAGATTCTGTCGGTTAGAAAATTGAATGTACTTGGTTTTTTGTGCATTAAATGAAACTAGATTCTTTTGTCCCCATCCATTAATTCTAGAAAGGTCCTGGTTCAGAGAAATTGCAGTGTTTATTTTTGAATTTATAAGATCGGGTTGGGTGAAAGAATTGGTAAATGTGAAGGAACTGTGGAGTGTTGAGTCATCTGCGTAGGAATGTATTGGATTATGAGTGGTAGATATGAGATCATTGATATGAATGAGGAACAGAGTTGGGGCCAAAACTGATCCCTGGGGAACACCAGCATTTATTGAGTGAAATTGAGAATAAAGGCCATCTACCATTACACATATTTTTCTGTTATGAAGATAAGAAGAAATTAGTGGAACTAATGATGCAAGGCCGTAGTGTGACACCTTCGACAATAAGGATTGATGCCGGACTCTATCAAATGCCTTTGATATAATCCAGTGCTATTGTATGTGTTTCACCATGTTGGTCTGTAGCTTGGTTGATTTGATGCGTAAGAAGGCAAATAATGTCTGCAGTTGATCGACATCGTCTAAAACCATATTGCCTATCACTGATTAATTTATTATTCTCAAGATGCTTAATTATGTGATTATTTAATATAATTTCAAAGACTTTACCAAGAGTGGAAGTTATAGCTATTGGTCTGTAGTTTGATGGATCTGAAGAGGCACCTTTTTTAGGAACTGGATGGATGTTTGCTTCTTTCCAGGGTACTGGGAAGCATGAGGTATGAGTACACAGACGGAAAAAATTTGCCAATACAGGAGCGAGCACCAAGGAGCAATTCTTAAGTACTATTAATGTCTGCCAGACTTTGAGTAGGGTGGGTAAGTGAAGTAACATACAGTATGTGTATATCTCAATTGAAATGAAGTAATCATGTTTAGATATTGCTGCTACCAATTATAAATAATCAAAATATACTTGGTGTCGATACATCACTTATTTGGTGGACTGTACAAGGCAGCACTATTCAGGGCAGCCACACTTGTCATGCCTTGTTTATAATTGTCATACATACAAAGTGTCCAGCTCTATTCTCTGTTTACCTATATCAAAGGTAGGAGGGCAGGGGGTTAGGAATCCTCCTTCCCTTGGATCATTCTCCTACTCGAGTCGACAGAGAAACGGGCGAGGGAACGCAAAAGTGGTCCCGGACCCTGAGAATAGGAATTTTAAATGTTGTTTCTGTTCGGGCTACGTCTCGTGTGGGCCACCTCCAGCAATGGGGTATATGCCTGAGTATAATTATACATGCGTACTATTCTCTGTTCATCCCATTACTCTCTCTTCTCTCCAATTCCACAGCAAAATCATCCGGAAATAATCTGAATTCACGTAAAAATGGAGAGCCGGGATTGACGCTATTGGAATTGTGTGCATGAAAAGTTATCCCGAAATTAAAAACCGTTTTCAATTGTAAATATAACCCGAGCGAACTATCATCCACCCAACACCATGGATATTTATACTATAGTGTAATTTAGTCTCTCTCTCTCTCTCTCTCTCTCTCTCTCTCTCTCTCTCTCTCTCTCTCTCTCTCTCTCTCTCTCTCTCTCTCTCTCTCTCATCATTAACCCCCCCTGGCTGTAATATGGACAGGTCAGGCCCAGTTGTTTATCACCTTAAGGTGAGATGGTCGGCTTTTCTGGATACCCTTCTCTCTCATGCTTAGCACCAATAGTTTGTCGGTAAAAAATCTTTTCGATCCTTTTCTCTGTCAATATTCAGGCATATCGTGTTTTTTAGGTGTCAATTTTATCCTGGCGAGCGATAGTGAGCCTGTAATGTAGGAGGAACCGGCCTTTGGCTGGGAAATTTTTCTAACAAATTTGTTTACAAATATATCTTGAAAGGCGATCCTGTGATTGAAAGGCGATCCTGTGATTGTTTTAAGTTTGATGGAGGTCTAGGGAGAAAACAAGAAAAAATGATGAATAAATAAAAAAAAAAAAAAAAAAATGAGAACCATCCCCCCTTAATCAGACAATATGTCTTGTTCTCTCTTCCGCTCACCCCTCTACATTGATTCTCCCGCTGCATGGAAAGGAACTACACAAGATAAAAAGCAGATCCCCCCTCCCCCCCCCCCCCCTGCATCGAAGGGAGCTACACAAGATAAAGAACAGATATCCCCACCCCTTGTATCCCTGCCTGTCGTAACTGGCGACTAAAAGGGCTGACCATCAGAGGACTACCTTTCAGGACAGTGACAGTAACGGATTGTCTTCAAATTTCCGTCTACTCTCCAACTTTGGTCCCTACAGGACAAGATGAGTATAGAGGTGCCGCCCACTACTCAGCAGTGGTGGTAAGGTCATCTGGAGTCCAGAGCATTCGGCCGTGGATCGAAAAGCTCCTCCAAATTACAGATAGGAACTGAGACGATGAAAGCGTTCCGTATTGTTGTTTAATTAGGCAACATCAATTATTTTCCAATAATGGTTCCGGCATTTTGTATTGCATTGAAGTAGTTAAACTTTGCTGAGGATATTGTAATATTATGTTATGCGAATATTTCGAAGAACACAAATGATTATGTTGTTGGAGTATTATCTGGTGGCAGGGGGCTAGGAATCCTTCTCCCTTTGCATAATTCTCCTACTCGACGAGACAGAAAACAAAAACGGCGAGGGAATGCGCAAGTGGTCCTAGACTCTGAGAATAGGAACTTTAAATGTTGTATCAGCTCGGGCTCTGTCTTGTGTCGGCCACCTTCAGCAATGGGGTATTTGCCAGAGTATATACATACATACATACATACATTATCTAGTATGAAACTGAAAGAAACAGAAAAGGAAAATATTATAATTCTTTAAGCCAATAATACAAATAATAAGATCATATTATATAATTTCGCTTTCACAAGATGCAATTTCTGGCAGGAATTGTAATAATAATAATAATAATAATTAATGGTTTATTGTCCATAATTAACACCAATATATCAGAGCAAAGTGATAAAATTCTGTTTTCTTGTTGCCAGAAAGAGTATCTACTGCTTTTCTGATAATTGTATTCGGGGGAAGATTTTGTATTAATTAATATTAGTTAATAAGATTACCCTATACATTAGTCGTTATATTATCAATATTTATTAAGAACAATTCCAGATTGTCAACAGGATTTTTAGATACAGTGCGACTTGGTTGAACAAAAATGAAATATAGAGCATATTAATTACTTATGACATCATGACTTACAAATCTTACTTTATTCATACTCAAAGAAACATGCAATTGTAAGTTACGATAGTCAGTTATGACCTGTGTGACGCACCCAGTGCGTGGCAACGCAACCTGATTGTACTCCTTGGTACTCCACTGTACCGCCCGTACCACTGTACCGTGCTGGCTACCGTCAGCAGCTATGTATATTGAGTGTGACAACTTATAACTATGTTCTTTGTATCTCTGCAAAGGTCTCGTCATGTGCTAACCAGTGGTGGGTTTTGTTTTAAGCCATGTCGAGACCTTCCATTTAATATGTAGTATCAATAGAGAAGTTGATAGATAAGACAATGGGAGTTCAGAGAGAGAGAGTGAGTTAGGCTTCAGAGCGAGAGGGTAGCAACGCGCCACGTTGCCGGGGGGGGGGGGGGGGGGGGGGGGGGGGTTGCCAGACGTATGGACTGGTTGGCAGCCTTGCGCTTATAGCTAGGCGCGACAGGGTTGGTAGTCCATTGCCGCCTGCCTATGCTGCCTGGGCTGCCCATGTTGTCGTACAGCACATTGCCTGGAGGCTCGCTGTGTGTTCCATGATCAGGTTGCCTAGAACCTTTGAGATTCTAACATCCCTTGCCCTCTCTCCCAACTTCTCACGGTTGCACTCTTTCTCTCTGACGACATTACTCTCATTTCATTCTTCTCTCTATTTAAATGCATAACCTTCCCTTGAGGTCCTAAAGGAGTTTCAGCACTCACCTCTCGTATTACTCTTAGGACAAGCATATATTTACATGTATTAGATTTAAGGGGTTAATGTGAACAGCGATCTTCTTGATGAGGATAGTTGGTGAACGTTCTACATGTTCACGAGTTATATGCCCAGCTCATCATCCAATTTGTGACTAGACTAGTGCCATGTGTAAGAGCCCGACCATGCCCAGGAGTTGTCTGTAGAGGGGCGAGGACTTAGCCTTGATTTGCATACCGAGCCAGGAGCGAGTGTAGTACCAGAGACTACAGCTCGCTCGTAGTGCCGGTATAGTAGAGTAACGTAATTTATCTGTCCTTGTGTTCTCTACAGTCTTTTCCTGGGTTCTCGCTTTCGGTGCTGGGACTCGTTGTTCCTGTGACTTGGCCTGCTAGCTAGAACACATGGGGATGATGAGTGGGATATATCTTTATTTTACTATGCATTGCAGCTCTCTTTAAGTATATGTATGTAACACTTTACAATACACATTACTCACACACAAGACAACACTATTAATACTTTCATGTATCAATTAACTGCACTGTCGTTTTGCTGCTGTGTCCGGAGTTCTATTGCGTAGGGCGCATACGGACTCAGAGGGGAGACAGAGTGAGAGAAGCGAAGTAGCCTATGCGGTAGTAGGCTACCGGCGCAGTACTGTTGCCTGCAACCTTTTAGTTATTCCAAGTATAGATTCATTATTATAATAAGTGACTACTATTTATGTTCCTTCCGTGTGTATTATTAGGTATCTACTGGATCATGAACATCTTGTATGCTACATGCTAGTGCATGTTAGTAGGGGACAGTTATTCTAGTGCACGCGCTTTCAAGTAGGCGTGTACATTTGTCATTTAGCATTTCACTGTCATACCTTTAGCCTGCTTCTATTCTACATTATTAGAGGCTTAATATTAACGTAGTTTCTTGAGTATTGCATTTCTTTAGTAATAACGTAACCTATAAATGTCTGAGGGAGTTTAGCCTCATAGCCTACCCCTGTTGTACACTTTCGCCGAGTTAAGGTACCTCGTTACCGTAGACGATAACTCTGTAGGGCGTTGGTGCTTTTGTTGTCTGGAGCATATAGTATTTGGGACTGGAATCGAGCGTGTCGTTGTCACATAAGCCATTTCTGTCCTACGATCAAGAATCCTGAATATGTATTGCCGATCCAGCCGTAACAAAAATGGCGACCTTGCACAAGATTCAGTAGTATCCTATCACATGTTTTTTGGAGAACTATTCTATGCTACCTAGTAGAGCTGGCTAGAATTTTCTTGCATATTGGAGGAATTTTTATTGTGTCATTATTGTATTGGTGGACTTGCAGATTGTTTCGTTAGGGGTGTCTAGAGTAGAGTCATTCAAGCATCTTTAACATTTTGTGAGTCGAGACTGCAATTAGTAATAAGCATTTCTTTTTTTTTATGAACAGCAATTGTATAACCAGCACTATGTCTAATGACTCATCATTTACGGGGGAGGATAACACGGTACAGCCTAGTGACCAGCAAGTACAACAGATATTTAGGGAGGGGAGTGTTATAAGTGGAGAGAGGGATGCCCGGGCAATTTTGCAGACACCTTTGACCGAACAGCGCCTGCAGGCTATTGATTGTTACGGTCTTCGCTGTTTAGCCACGGTTTTGGGGCGGGACTGTCCTGACAGTTGGCCCAAGAAGAATTTGGTGGCATGTTTGTTGGGTGATGGCGATGGGGCGGTGGGTGGAGTGGGGCCTTGGGGGTTCCCTCCAAGCCTCCATTCCACTCTACCCCTGAGCTGGGCCCTCAGCCAGCGAGTCTTAGCACGATGCAGCAGGAGGGTTCTCAATGGCAAGCTGGCTTACCCGTAAACACGTCTCGGTGTGGATCCCCCATTTTGTGCTCTCCCCCCCCCAGGCCTGTCTCCTGAGATGTTATTTCAGCTAGAACTAGCTAAGCTTAAGTTGCAAGAGAGTCAACAGGCTAGTATAGAACGGATTAAGCTGCAGGAGACTCAGATACAACAGGCTAGTATAGAACGGATTAAGCTGCAGGAGATTCAGATACAACAGGCTAGTATAGAACGCATAGAGGTTGCTAGAATCCAAGCCAATCAGGATGCAACCAGGTACCAGGCTGAAATGGATGTCGAGAAGTCTAGAGTAGAGACCACGGGGCGTCATCTCGGTGGTGGGCACTGGGTTACAGACTCACTTTCGCATTTAATTAAGTTAGTACCCGCATTTGATGAGACAGCAGTGACTGAGTTTTTTGCTCGTTTCGAAAAGAAGTGTCGTGAGTATGACTGGCCGGAGGTTAAATGGGCAGCATTAGTTTCATCACGTCTAGTGGGTAAGGGGTTGAAAGCCTACGATGCACTGTCACTGGACGAGAGTGTCGTGTATGGACTGGTGAAGGAGGCTGTGCTCCGGGCCTACGAACTGCAACCCGAAACTTATAGATTGAAGTTCCGTGGCGTGAATAAGAAGAGCGACGTCAGTTTTATGGAGCACGCACGGGACTTAACAGATGCATGTAATAACTGGTTTCGGTCCGAGCACGCAGAGTCGGCTGAGGAAATTAAGCAACTTTTCTATCTGGAACAGTTTTACAAATGTACTGGAACCGATCTAACGCTGAACATTAAGGAAAAATGTCCCAAGACAGTAGAGGAGGCTGCCAAGATGGCAGACCTCAGATTATCATTGATTCGTGGTTGCGGTGCCGCTCAGAGGGCTGAGTCAGGGCAGAAGGGGCGCTATACCCCACCCACCAGAGTTTTCGATAATAACAAATCCTATGACACACATAACCACACTAAAAGCATTGCACCTAATAACACCTACAAACACAAGCCTCTCCCGTTTACTAAAGGTCAGGCCCCTTCTTCGCCCGCACAAGGGAAGAAGCCCATTGGGGATGTGAAATGTTACAAATGTCAGAAGCTAGGCCATTATTCACGTGAGTGCCCTAGTAACACTCCCGCTAAGCCGGTGTCATTGGTTCACAGTATCGGTGTGTCTCTGAAGGCTGCAGCAACTGCCCGGGGTAGGTTGTCAGCAGCTGAGGCACACGCGGTAAAGAAGCGTACGGAAGGCTCGACACCTGTCCGGGACACTTTCTGTAGCCATCGGGGGCACGGGTTTGTGAGCTGGGGGAGTGAACTACGGAGGGTTGACTTGCTGAGGGATACGGGGGCTTCGCAAACTTTGTTGAGGAACTTCACAGGGAAACCGATAAATGCGGCCAGAGTTGTTGTGGTGCAGGGTATAAATGCTACGAGGTCATACCCACTTGTGAGGTTGGAGTTGAGAGTGGGAGAGGTGTGCAGGGAGCTGGATGTAGGGATCGTTGAGTGTTTGCCAGTTGAGGGCGTCGACCTTCTTCTCGGCAACGACTTTGCGGTGCCCACTTCCGGGACTCCACCCTTAGTCGTTGCCGAGAGGGCGGCCGACGTGGATGGTGAGAATCGGGAATGGATTGGGAGGTGCCAACAGGATGAGATGGCCTGTGTGGTAACCCGATCTCGCTCTGCGGCTCCTGCACAGCCTAGCACTCAACCTCGGGGACAGTGGAGGAAGGATCAGGAGAAGGTTGCTAAGGGCAGGAAAAGGGACATTGATTCTGCTGCACTTCTCGGTGATTCGGTACTTGGACCTATAATAAACACGGGAGTTGACTCTGGCCCAGATATGGTGTGTAACAAGGCAGAGTTGGGTAAGACTTCGCGTGAGGCAAGAGCTGTAGCGAGAGCCACTAAGGCAGTAGAGCCTACTAGCCGGGGTAATGTCTTATTACAAAACCATCTTGATGCATTGACGCCCAGGGACATTAGTGAGCAGCAGCTGCAAGACGCTAGCCTAGCTCGTTATAGCAATGGTGCCATAGAGTTGGAGGGAGATGGGGATGCGAAGCCGGGAGATTTCTTTAGGCTCAACAGGATATTGTACCGCAGATTTCTAGACCCCAAATCGAAGTGGGAGGGCGGTGCGAGGGTAGTAGACCAGGTGGTTGTTCCAAATAAGTATAGAGAGTCCTTATTGTGTCTGGCGCATGATGTGCCGGTGGCGGGTCATTTGGGGGTAACAAAAACATTGGCGGCATTGGGCCGGTTTTTATGGTGGCCTGGGGTCAAGGCTGATGTCTGTGCATGGGTGGCTGGGTGTGCGACCTGCCAGACAACGGGGAAGCCTAACCAGACCATCCCGAAGGCACCTTTGTTTCCCATACCTGTCACCGGGCCTCCGTTCAGCAAAGTTGTAGTAGATTTGGTTGGCCCTTTCCCGCCTACTAGTAGTGGCAATAAATTCCTGTTGACAATCATGGATGTGGCTACGAGATACCCGGACGCATACCCCATGAGAAACGGCTCGGCAAAGGCAGTTGTTAAAAACTTATTATTGTTCTGTTCCCGTTATGGATTTCCACGTGAGGTGCAGTCAGACCAGGGGAGCAATTTTACATCCAAATTGTTCAAGCAAACCCTTCAGTTGCACGGTATATGTTCTGTAGTGTCGTCAGCCTACCATCCCGAGAGTCAGGGAGTCTTGGAGCGGTGGCACTCGACCCTGAAGAGTATGCTACGCTGTTACTGTGCAGAACATGACACTGATTGGGATTTGGGTCTGCCGTATGTTCTGTTCGCTGCACGTGAAGTCCCAGGAGAGAGCCTGGGGTTCAGTCCAAATCAACTAGTCTTTGGCCATAATGTGAGAGGACCTTTAAGTATGGTGAAAGAGATCTGGGAGGGCGAAGAGAAGCCGGGGTCTGTACTTAAATATATCCTTGAGAGCCGGGAGAGACTTATAGGTTGCATGGCAGCGGCAGGTAATAACTTGGTTAATGCACAGGCGGTCATGAAGCACCAGTATGACGCCAAGGTGAAGCTTCGGGAGTTTTCGGTGGGTCAGGAGGTAATGTTGCTTTTACCTTTGCCTGGACACCCCCTTTCTGCCAAGTTTATTGGGCCGTATGTGGTGGCTAAGAAACTGTCCGACCTTGATTATCTCGTTGCAACACCTGACCGTAGAAAAAAACATCAGTTATGTCATGTTAACCTCATGAAAGAGTATGTGAGACGCCCCTCAGAGCCTCTCACTGTCCCTGTGCTGGCCTGCAGCGGCCAGGGTGGAGAAGGAGGTGGGGACAGTCATGCTGCTGAGGAGGATAGCTGGGACTGTGTCATTTCCGCGGAACAGTGGGCGGGGAATACTGAACAAGAGGCTAGGCAAGCTGTAAGTCACCTGCCTGAGCACCAGGGTGCTGCTGTCCTAGGCCTGTTCAGGTCATACCCCTCTGTTTTCGCCGAACACCCAGGTCTCACTACTCAGGTAACGCACGACGTGGACGTCGGTGATAATGTGCCCTTCAAGTCAGTGCCCTACCGTGTGCCCCCGGTAAAGTTGCCAGCTTTACGGGAGGAGTTAAAGTACATGGTTGAGAGAGGGATGATCACTGAAGGTTATGTGAAGTGGACATCACCCGTCACGTTGCAGCCAAAACCTGACGGCAAGGTGCGGTTCTGCATAGATTTTCGTAGGCTAAATGGCTTGACCACTACCAACCCTTACCCTTTGCCTCGAGTTGACGACAGCGTGGACAAGATAGGGAATGCAAAGTACCTTACTAAAATTGATCTTGTAAAAGGCTACTGGCAAGTACCCCTGTCGGACCGAGCTAAGCAAGTTTGTGGTTTTGTGGTAGATGGCAAGACCTACCAATGTAACGTAATGCCTTATGGGCTTAAGAACGCACCTGCCACGTTTCAGAACCTGATGAACGATATTTGTGACGAAATCCCTAACTGCACGGTCTACCTTGATGACGTGATAGTGTATGATGACAATTTTGAAAATCACCTAAGGCACTTAGAGACCCTGTTTGGGAAGTTGCACGATGCTGGGCTGGTGGTGAACCTGAGGAAGTGCGAGTTTGTAAAGGCTACTGTGCAGTATCTTGGCTTCGTGGTCGGGTTAGGCCGGGTGTGCCCCCCCCTGAGCAAGATACAGGCTATCAATATGTTTCCCAGGCCCACCACTAAGCGCCAGGTCATGCGGTTCCTAGGTATGATAGGCTATTATAGGCGCTTCATCCGGGGATACTCTACTGTCTTAGCACCGTTAACTGATCTACTGTTGAAGTCAGTGAAGTTCTGTTGGGCTGCGGAGTGTCAGAGGGCTTTCGACCTAGTCAAGCACCTGCTGTGTACACATCCGATTTTGAGAGCCCCAGACTTCTCCAGGAGTTTTCAGCTGGCGACTGATGCCAGCGGTGTGGGTGCCGGGGCAGTGTTACTGCAGACTGATTCCGAGGGCTTGGAACACCCAGTGAGCTTCTTTTCTCGCAAGTTTAATTCGGCACAAAGGAATTACTCGACTATAGAGAAGGAGCTTCTTGCTATCGTTTTGTCGCTCAAACATTTCGAAGTTTATGTTCCAGCCTACGGCCCGGTAGTGACGATTTATACGGACCATCATCCCTTGAAATTCCTAAATCAGTTTCACAATCGGAATATGCGGTTGACCAGGTGGTCCCTAATGCTCCAAGAGTATAATCTCAACATTCAGCATATTGCCGGGAGTGAGAACGTGATAGCAGATTGTCTATCAAGGGTTGATGATCCAGGATAGTCGTGCACGGTGTGTGGGTTGAGCAGGAGTAAAATTAGGCTATCATAACGCCGTCCAAAAAGATTATAAAACAATAAAATAAACGAGAATTTTTTTTTTAGTTTTGTAAGTCTTTATTGTTGTAGCATGAGGCATGCGATATTGTGTTTTATGTATAATTCACACTTCAGTTGTTGTGCACCTTTTGCAATTAGTGGCAGCTAAGGGTAGCAGGTCGGTTGGTTGCCTGTCAGATTTTGATAATGCTTCTAAGGTCGATTATCTAAAATCTTGGGGGGGCTGTGACGCACCCAGTGCGTAGCAACGCAACCTGATTGTACTCCTTGGTACTCCACTGTACCGTCACGGTGCGTGTACCGCGTTGTACCGTGCTGGCTGCTTATATTGAGTGTGACAACGTATAACTATGTTCTTTGTATCTCTGCAAAGGTCTCGTCATTTGCTAACCAGTGGTGGGTTTTGTTTTAAGCCATGTCGAGACCTTCCATTTAATATGTAGTATCAATAGAGAAGTTGATAGATAAGACAGTGGGAATTCAGAGAGAGAGAGTGAGTTAGACTTCAGAGCGAGAGGGTAGCGGTGCGCCACGCTGCCGGAGTGGTGGTTGCCAGACGTATGGACCGGTTGGCAGCCCTGCGCTTATAGCTAGGTGCGACAGGGTTGGTAGTACATTGCCGCCTGCCTATGCTGCCTGGGCTGCCCATGTTGTCGTACAGCACATTGCCTGGAGGCTCGCTGTGTGCTCTATGACCAGGTTGCCTAGAACCTTTGAGATTCTAACATCCCTTGCCCTCTCTCCCTACTTCTCACGGTTGCACTCTTTCTCTCTGACGACATTACTCTCATTTCATTCTTCTCTCTATTTAAATGCATAACCTTCCCTTGAGGTCCTAAAGGAGTTTCAGCACTCACCTCTCGTATTACTCTTAGGACAAGCATATATTTACATGTATTAGATTTAAGGGGTTAATGTGAACAGCGATCTTCTTGATGAGGATAGTTGGTGAACGTTCTACATGTTCACGAGTTATATGCCCAGCCCATCATCCAATTTGTGACTAGACTAGTGCCATGTGTAAGAGCCCGACCATGCCCAGGAGTTGTCTGTAGAGGGGCGAGGACTTAGCCTTGATTTGCCTACCGAGCCAGGAGCGAGTGTAGTACCAGAGACTACAGCTCGCTCGTAGTGCCGGTATAGTAGAGTAACGTAATTTATCTGTCCTTGTGTTCTCTGCAGTCTTTTCCTGGGTTCTCGCTTTCGGTGCTGGGACTCGTTGTTCCTGTGACTTGGCCTGCTAGCTAGAACACATGGGGATGATGAGTGGGTTATATCTTTATTTTACTATGCATTGCAGCTCTCTTTAAGTTTATGTATGTAACACTTTACAATACACATTACTCACACACAAGACAACACTATTAATACTTTCATGTATCAATTAACTGCACTGTCGTTTTGCTGCTGTGTCCGGAGTTCCGTTGCGTAGGGCGCATACGGACTCAGAGGGGAGACAGAGTGAGAGAAGCGAAGTAGCCTATGCGGTAGTAGGCTACCGGCGCAGTACTGTTGCCTGCAACCTTTTAGTTATTCCAAGTATAGATTCATTCTTATAATAAGTGACTACTATTTATGTTCCTTCCATGTGTATTATTAGGTATCTACTGGATCATGAACATCTTGTATGCTACATGCTAGTGCATGTTAGTAGGGGACAGTTATTCTAGTGCACGCGCTTTCAAGTAGGCGTGTGCATTTGTCATTTAGCATTTCACTGTCATACCTTTAGCCTGCTTCTATTCTACATTATTAGAGGCTTAATATTAACGTAGTTTCTTGAGTATTGCATTTCTTTAGTAATAACGTAACCTATAAATGTCTGAGGGAGTTTAGCCTCATAGCCTACCCCTGTTGTACACTTTCGCCGAGTTAAGGTACCTCGTTACCATAGACGATAACTCTGTAGGGCGTTGGTGCTTTTGTTGTCTGGAGCATATAGTATTTGGGACTGGAATCGAGCGTGTCGTTGTCACATAAGCCATTTCTGTCCTACGATCAAGAATCCCGAATATGTATTGCCGATCCAGCCGTAACAACCTGTCAATACGGCGCGGGTGGTTGTGATTCAGGGAGTTAATGCAACAAGGTCATACCCGCTTGTGAGAATGAAGGTGGAAGTTGATGGTGTGACTCGTGACCTGGATGTGGGAATTGTGGAGAAGTTGCCTGTTGGGGGCGTCGACCTCCTTCTCGGCAACGACTTTGCGGGACCTACTTCTGAGGCTCCACCCTTGGTCATTGCCGAGAAGCTGGCCGACGTGAGTAAGGAGGAGCAGGAGTGGGTTGAGAAGTGTCCGGTGCAGCCTATGGCGTGTGTTGTCACCGGAGATCCTGCATCATGGGAGTCACATTCTGGTCAACAATCTTTAGATCAGCGGAGGAAGGGTACCGAGAAGGGGTTGAAAGTTGATGCAGTTGAGAGTTTAGTATAGGCGGACATTCTCGGGGACTCATTATTAGGACCACATTTCGAGTCTAGAGAAGACCCATTAACTGTTCCTGAGAAGGCAGTGGATGGGCTTAAAAAGACTATGAGACAGCAACGGTACGCAGAGAGAGAGCAACGGGAGGCCAAATTTAATGTAGGAGGGGGGCATGAGTTGTTTCGCAAACACTTGGATAGGCTTGCTCCTTCGGACATTCGTAAGTTGAAATTGGAAGACCCGGAGGTTCTTGAATGTGGTACCGGTGCTGTCGAGTTGAAGGAGGACAGTGTTGCACAGGCGAGAGATGTAGCAACGAGGTACCCTGACGCGTACCCTATGAGAAATGGGTCGGCGAAGACGGTGGTCCGAAGCTTGCTAGTGTATTTTTCCCGGTATGGTTACCCGCAGGAGATTCATGTTGTTTTGTTTGCTGCACGGGAGGTACCTGGGGAAAGTTTGGGATTCAGCCCTAATGAGCTCGTCTTTGGACACCATGTCAGAGGGCCTCTCCATATGGTTGAAGAAGTATGGGAGGGCGCAGAAAAACCTTGTTCTATGCTCAAGTGTGTCCTCAACAGTCGAGAACGGATGTTGCGCAGTCTGGAGTTGGCTGGCCGTAATTTGACTAGCTCTCAGGCCCTCATGAAGAACAGGTACGACCTCAAGGTTGAACTCAGGGAGTTTCACGTGGGTCAGGAGGTGTTGACTCTACTGCCCCTTGTAGGTCACCCCTTATCCGCGAAGTACACTGGTCCTTATAGGGTGGTGGAGGAGCTATCGGACCTGGTTTACTTGGTAGCCACTCCAGACAGACGGAAGCGCAATCAGTTATGTCATGTTAATCCCATGAAGGAGTATGGGAGGCACCCCCCTGAGCCTCTCACTGTGCCTGTGATGACGTTTAGCAGTCAAGGTGGAGAAGGAGAACGGGACAGTCAAGCTCAGGTGGAGGATAACTGGAAGGATAAGAAGTTCAATTGGGCGCCTGAGTGTGAGAAGGCGTTTAGCGAAGTAAAACACCTGTTGTGCACTCACCCGATCCTCAGGGCCCCTGACTTTAGCCTACCTTTCCAACTAGCAACGGAGGCTAGTGGTGTGGGGGCTGGTGCCGTCCTTGTGGAAAAGGACGATGATGGGCTGGAGCATCCTGTTAGTTTCTGCTCGGAGAAGTACAATTCGGCCCAGGGGAGCTGCTCTGTTGTCGAGGAGGAGCTGCTGGCGGTTGTACTTGCTCTGAGGCATTTCGAGGTCTGTGTTCCAGCCTATGGTCCGGTCGTTGTAGTTTACCCAGATCATCACCCTCTCAAGTTCTTGGACCAGTTTCACAATCGGAATATGAGGCTGACCAGGTGGTCACTAAGGTTATTGGTATATAACCTGGACATACGCCATATTGCCGGTTGTGACAACTTGGTTGCAGATGGTCGTTCAAGGGTATATGATCCTGGGTAGATTGACACATGGGTAGCCTCCTGCTTTAGTTTGAATGGTATTTTGCGCTTGGTGCTTGTTGGCTCGCGGTTGTAGCCCAGCGTATTGGGTCGTAAAGCAGGAGTTGAGCGTTTGGTATAGAAGAAAAAACTAGGCTTGCCCCTATAGTGCAGCCGAAATAAACAAATTAAAAACATAAAAATCAAATAAAAAACTTTCTTTGATAGTTGAATTTTTTCAGTATGTTATAGCAGTAATTCTGAGTTGCACTCCTCTCAGAATGCTGGGCTAGAGAAGCTCGCTCTTGAGGAGCATAACTATATATAATTTAACCTATTGTGTTGGGAGGGTTATAATTTTGAAAAAAATGTTTTGTTGAAGAACTGTGCCAGATATTTTACTGCCGCTGGGTGATGGGAAGTGGAGATATAGCATGGGTTCTAACCATCAGATTTTTGTGAGCCTTGGGGCCTCTGAGAAAAATCTTGGGGGGGGTGTGACGTTGACCACTCCGTTAGAACCGCATGGCTTGTCCTACAGTGACTCGCTAGGATCGCCAGGGCAGTGGATGGGGCTACAGTTTATGTATTAGAGTGTGCTTTATTTCATATGAAAGCTCGTGTCATGGGCAGTCCAGAAAGGCTCTTTGTTTTCGCCCATGTCAAGGCTTTATATATTTAATTGTAAAGTATATGTTTTGTCATTAACTAGTAATGATAGGATCTGGGAGAGAGAGAGGGAGTAGAACAGAGTGAGAGGGGGCGCGCAGTGTTTTTTGTCCCGCTCGATGACGTCACGGCTGGCTGCCTCGCGGGGGTTGGTGGAGAGAGGTCCTTACCATGCTGAGCTCCCTTGCTAGTGGCTGGACGACTTGCAACCGCTGGTTTCCCACGCGGCTCGAGCTAGTGCGAGTATATATACTGGTTCCTCGCCACTCTCTCCCTCAGATCTGGTTTCTAGAACACACTCATCTTTTTTCCCTTGCTATCTATTCCCGCTCCGCCCCTGAGAATCTTTTCCTCTGCCTATCTCTCATTTTCCATATCTTTCACCACCTTTATTAACATTATATCCCCTCTGGTTAACTCTGCAAAATCAGCTTCATGCTGGCCAGTTGTATTGTGTGTTAAGGTCTGATATAACCTGTGTATGTTAGTTGTTAAGATAAGTGGATCACGAAGCATTGGTTGGCTTTCATATTGCTGCTTCCTATAATTATTAGTGTTGTGCTGGATTAGATAATGCTAGACTAGGAGTCTGATATAATAGGTATTGTTTCCTATGAGTGCTGGCTTCAGTTAAAAGCGGCACGACATACCTGAGAACTGGAGTTGATTGAGTAAATTCTAGTCTGTGTGCCATTGAGAGTAGAGCATGCACGAATGAGGGCTTTTTGCCTATACCATTCTGCACTGTTCTAGTCTCGATTGTTTGTCTTTGAGGGACGCCAGGAGAACGCTTAATACTTCGGTATTAAGGTTTCTCAAGAGAGCTACCCTTCATTATAACGTAATATTTGACGCACAGACTTGAGATTTGCACTAGGCTATGCAGCATGCCATGCGCACCAGTATCTCGTATCATTGACTCTAGCTAGACTTTATCAGTCACAGTAGACATTAAGTGTATTAACCTAATTACTCTTTTTATGCATACCCATTTATGATTACACAAGCATTTCGCAGCCTAGTTTGATGTATTGAGACACAAACGACTTAGGCTCTTTTTGTTGATAGGAATACTGCATTGTCGTGGCGATTATTATTAGTGTTGTAGTGTTTAGGATATTCTTGGCTCCGACGGCATTATATATTCTGCCTTTTTGTGTGCATAGCCTGCACGAGCATTGTTCCACTGCCTGCCTTTTTGGGTTCCATTTCCGATACGAGCATCTTTACAGCATCTAACATTTAAAGAAGATTCCTTGTTAGTGTTGAAGGACTTTAGTGCACTTTCTTTCATGCAGGAGTGCCTGACATTTATTGATTAAAGTAACGTAAGCTGTAACTTCTCTTACCACCTTACTTTGTATACCATAACCAAGCACCTTCGGTTATAGGTAGTAATAGGCTGTTTTCACATAACATTAAGCCTAGAGTAGAAGCACATTTATTGAGAGTTTGATAGCCTATTATTGCATATAGAACTCTGTAGAGTATTTGTGTTCTTTGTTCACTGGGAATATACTTCAGAGGTTGGAGCTAGCGCTTTCCGTTGTAACATTTATGCCATTACTAGTCCAATGAATAAGAGCCCTGATATATTTGAACCCCAGTCGTAACACAAAGTACTTGGGTCTCACGTTTGATTGCCGTTTGACTTTGGTTCCACACTTGACAATTCTGAAGGCATCGTGTATGAAGGCTTTGAATCTGTTAAGGGTTCTGTCACACACCTCTTGGGGTGCTATCGCAGAACACTCCTGCATTTGTTTCAGGCATTTGTCACATCCAAACTGTCGTATGGCTGTGAGGTCTACTCCTCTGCCACGGACTCCAGACTTGAGACTAGATGCTGTTCATCATGCTGGACTCAGTCTTGCAACTGGAGCTTTTCGGTCGTCTCCGATTCCCAGCTTGCTGGTGGAGGCTGGTGTACCTCCTTTAGATTTACTGCATCAATCTGTGGTTGTACGTTGTTGGTTTCGGATTCGGCGCCTTCCAGACTCTCTTGTTTGTACCCGTGTCTTGGGTCAATTTTTGTTTTCATATTATGGTCAACATCCTCGAATGCCTCATCCTTTTGGCTATAGAGTTTGTGAAGTTATGAAGGAGCTTAATCTGTCGACGGTTTCTGTGAGTCCCGTGCAAATTTCAAGGATTGCCCCCTGGGTTCTGCCTGAACCATCATTCTGCAGGTTTTTTACAGGCTCAAAGGATTCGGTCACTCCTCAGTCTCTTCTTCATTTGTTTTTGGAACATTCTTCTAGTCATAATAGTTCTGTGCCTGTGTATACTGATGGCTCTAAATCTGCCTCCAGTGTTGGTTTTGGTGTTGTGTTTCCTGCATTCAGCCGTGGTGGTAGTCTTCCTTTAGCTGCCTCAGTTTTTACTGCGGAATTGTCTGCTATCATTTTAGCTCTGAAATTAGTGTTTGCTCACCTCAACAATCATTTTACTATGTTTAGTGATTCTCAAGGGGCTCTCATGGCTCTGGAATCTTTTAATTCTTCCCATCCTATAGTTCTAGCGATTTTATAGTGGCTTTTTCTCATTCATCGTCGAGGGAAAATAGTGGATTTTTGTTGGGTCCCTGCACATGTTGGTGTCAAAGGTAATGAAAGGGTGGATGCTTTGGCAAAAGCTGCAGCTTTGAGACCTTCAACTGTAAATTACCCCCTGCCTGCTTCTGATCTGCGTACTCCTCTCATGTTTGCTGTTCATGCTTGTTGGCAGGCACGGTGGGATTGTGTTACTGTAAATAAGCTCAAGGAAGTTACCAAATTAGTCTCGCCAATAGCTTGCCCTACCATTCCTCACAAATTGGAAACTGCTTCGGCTCGCCTCCGCATTGGACATACCAGACTAACACACAAGTTCCTTATGTGTGGAGGTGTACCGCCGTTCTGCGATGACTGTCTAGTTCCCCTTACTGTCAGACACTTTGCTGGTTGAGTGTCCCAGTTTGGTCGAATTACGCCGGAGGTTGCTATTGCGGCACCAGAAGGCAGATGGTACTTACTGTCTCTCTTCGGTGCTTGGAGGAGAGGCTGGTTCCCCTGGAGACGATGTGTTTTTATTTTTGAAAAAGGCTGGCCTCTTTCAGTTTTTGTGATTGCATTGATTTTCCTTTGATATCTAATTTTATGCGTTGTTTTTACGATTTTAGTTTTCAGCAAATATGTTAGCTTGTTCGGTGCCATATGACCTTGTTGTTGCGGTGCCAAGATTTCTATCAATAAATTCAATGAACATTTATGTAATACCCATGTCCTAAGTGATGATACTTACAGATGGTACAATTGTGGACAGGAATGTCTGAACGTTAATACAATGATGATAAACCAATGAGTTACATTGGAAAATATATTACGCTGCATCAAACGGATCATTGATCGATTTTCACTAATTAATATGTATTGGGAGAAATAAATTGACTACACCGGTATCTGGGGAATGTTGGCAACAACCTTCCGATAGGGTAACCTCACTAGAGTGAACAATTTCCTACCTGAACCAGGTGATTGTATAATATTGTAGAGATTAATTAATGTTAGGTAATTTAGTACTGTATAAGATTACCTTGATCAAGTTAATTTAGTTATAAAACCTTGTAGAAATAAGTTTAGAAGAACTGTAAAGAGGATCAGTTTAAATATTCCCGCGACCGCATACGCGATCCACCGTTTGCTTTAGGGTCGTTAATATCTTGATATTATGTTCACTAAATCGTTGTGAAACGATGTTCACTTTTATAATTATATAATTTAAATGCTGATAATTATTTATATGATTTCGTGAAGAGGGAATGAACCCTTGGTAACGAATTAATATATAGTTTATTTAACCCGGGAACTGCTGGGAGACTCTTAAGAGTTCCCCCAGCGGACTGCTGGGAGACTCTTATGAGTAAGTGAAAAAAAAAATCAACTTTTGACATCGAAAAACAAATATTTTTTTTATTTTTATTTTTTTATTTTTTTATTTTTTTTTGGCCCCTGGGCCATGCAAAATCTCAGTCCTCTACCTCCCCTCCTTCCCCACTTTCCTCCTCTCCTTCAGTTATCACCTATTTTCCCTGTTATTCCCTTATTCTGAGGTATATTTTCGTGCTAACATTAGCGAGTTGCAAGCAGGGTGTTGTCATCACTGATGGCAAGCGAGTGCAAGAGAGAGAGAGAGAGTATCGATCGACTGTGTCTCAGTGGCCTTGGGGGAAATTGGCGGGAAAGCAGTTTGCCTCACCCATACATTATACAACTCGCGGGCTATATCTCCGATTTTGACCATCCAAACGCTGTTTTCACTCGTTTTATTGTTGTTTCAGGTTAATACCTTTATAATCAACCCATAATAGGTGCATATGGATAAGTATTAATGCTATTAATGGTACAATGAATATTTTAGTGACGGAAACACCTCAAATACGTCAGCACAGGGGGACGTTTCCAATTACCCCCATGCGCACTTGCTAGGTTAAGAGTCGGAAATTGAAGTTCCGATCAGACGCTAGTAAACATCTGAACGGTAGAGAAGTGTCCTGTGATCTCCTCCACCACAATTCCCACGCCCGGCCCGGAGTCCTGACCTATAACCCTTATCTACCGAAGCCGGAATCCTCTGAACTAAACCAGGACCCTAGTTATAGCTAAGTCATTGATATATATATGGCCATTTATACAATGTTTAGTTAGGGCATCCTGAGAGGTAGGCTACTATAGTTATATAGTTATATAAGGTAGGCGATCTCAGACTTTATTTTTATTTATGTTGATCAATTTTATATTTCGATTGGTGTGGTAAGAGATAACCTTTGGCCATATTATCCCCCACATTTTGGTGCCCCGAGTGAGGATTCCGATCGGTGAGTAGACTAGGGGTTGGGTTAGGTCAATTTTGTTATTAACAGTTAGGGTCCCCATTTCTATAAATGTATAATGTCGCATTTGTGGGACACAGTTTGATACCCCGCCATTTTGAGGTCCCTAACTGTGAAATTAGATGCTATCGAGCCCCAGGAGGTAGAGCCCGTAATTTCATGACAGACAGGCGACTGAATCGTGTACTCGATTGGCCTCACCAATTGACCAACTTATATTTGGGAGGCAACGACGTACACGAAACAGTCCAAGTGTCAGAAATTACGGATGACATCATCTCTATCATCCAACTAATTGAGCAGCGCTGTGGCTCTAAGGTAGCAGTCGTCTTGCTGGAGCCACGAGAGCTGCCCCCCATTCATGAGGGTGAGCCAGGTGTAACCCGCGGTCATTACCGCACAATATACCAAGCCGTGAATCGGCGACTGCAGAGACTACTGCGCGGCTATCGAACGTTCCAGTTTGGAGCCAGACCATATCGCCGCAATTTGCGTTGTGACGGCGTCCACTGGAACCATAGAGCTCAAGCCGCGCAGGTAGCCCGCTATCACGAGTACATCGTCGATTCACGGGCAGATTGGTTGGTTTACCAGGTGATGGCCGTGGGTGAGTGGCACTGGCATGGTGTTTAAATCCTGTGGTAGAGGACTGGTAGGAGGGCCTGCAACGTTGCGTTCTCTGGCGTTTGTGAAACTCGGAGCTTGAGCTTCGTTGCAGTCCCTAAATTTCCCCCATATTTTTCTTATTTAGACCATTTTATGTCTCCGTCCTTAATGTCACCCGCATCTGGCAGACTAGGTCGACCAGCTAAACACTCGGGACGGAGCATATACCAAATTTAATAAATAATAAATGTGTTCCCCCCCCTTTTAGAAAAATGCTACTACCACAGGTACCCACTAACATCTGGGATAAGAAATCAATGATTAACTAAATATTTACAGCTTTAGCTTCATTCTTGTACCTAAATTCTCCCTATTATTTGATAATTTAGGCCATTTTTATGTTTCTGTCCTTTAATGTCACCTGCGTCTGAAAGACCAAGTAGACCAGCTAAATGCTCGGGACGGAGCATATATGACATTTAATTCAATAATAAATATATTCCCTCCCCCTACTAGCGTGTGTTCCCACGTATTAGGTATATAAATTATATTGTGGACTTAATGTTTTCAATTAATTATTCATCTGAATTTGTAGCAAATAATGGTACGCATGTATTGCTAAAGATTAACAGCTAAATTGAGTATGTGTTAGGCTATAATATAATTATCTAAATATAATTTTGATTGTTGAAAATTAGTCTTCAGTATAAACATTAATAATAGTCCAGAAAATAATTACCCATTTTCCAAACTGACTGATACACTCTTGAGAAAATCTATGGTGGGGAAATTAGGCTGGGTAACTAGAGCATTAAATAATTGCCAGGAGGTAATGTTAAAATCTCAAATCCAAGATCTTAAAACCCGGTGGGCTAATTATGAAGAGTCTTGCAATAAATTGGAGGACTTTTGCATCAAACAAGAACAATCTGAAAGGTTTGAGGAATTACAGCAAGCCTATGCAAATGCCCGTGAAAATTATTTGGATCAACTAGCTGGGTTCGAATCCTTGGCGACAGAGACAGTTACCGAAACAGGGAGTAATGGTACCAGTAATGGTACTGCGGCTCCGGGACAACAAAGCTTTAAGTTGCCACCTATAACCTTACCTGAATTTGATGGGCAATCTGATTGGAATACCTTTTGGGACAAATTTAAAGGTTTAGTTCATGACAGGTTAGATATTTCTGCAGCAAATAAATGTTCATACTTGTTGGGTCAACTTAAGGGTTTTGCATTGGATTTTATCAAGGAACTTCCCATAACAGATGCCAATTATACAGCAGCTCTAGACGTACTCAAGGAGAATTTTGAAGATACGGAGTTGACTCTACAGCGCCTAGTTTACAAATTGCTGGAGTTATCAGGACCAAAGCATACGTACCAGGATCTTAAGTCATTCCGGATCAGCTTGAATTGTGATTTGAAATCACTTAGTACCCAGAAAGATCTTGATTCAGCTTCTTGGCTCTTGAACCATATTGTACAACAAAAGCTCTCTCAGAAAACCTGTGATGAATTGTACCACAGGTATAAGAAGAACTACTTCACGTATCAAGAGATAGAAGAGGGTTTAAGAGAGCTGTGCAAACACATGCAGGTTTCCAAGAAGGATAGCGGTATCAAGGAAGGAGACAACAAGGTTAAATACACAAAAGTGTCTACAACAGGGACTAAGGAAAAAGCAAAACCGTTCAAGAAGGAAGAGGTTGGTACCTATGTGACATCCGTCCAGCAGAATAATCAAACTAATACAGTATCTAAAACAAAAGGTGTTTGGGAGAGAAAAAATTCCCGTCTCAATTCTCCAGTGACCCAAGAAGTAACCAGAAATATTAACCCCACACCAGGGATAAACCAAAAAAAACGGAAGGTGTGTATGTTATGTTCAGAACAACATTCCACAGTGTATTGTAGGACTTATCCCAATCTTAAGGCTAGACTTCCACGACTCATCGAACTAGGTAAGTGTCTTGTTTGCCTTAGCACAAGACATTCTACTGAGGAATGTGCCACTAAATTAAATTTATGTTTTCGGTGCAAGACTGGTGTACATCATACCGCGTTGTGTCCCAAGATCAGTGAAGTACAACCCAAACCGACAAGTGTAAATATGACCCTGACCACTGGGAACCCAATGCATACGCCGGCAGCTACTCCTACAGCCGAGATTCAACTGATCAGAGGAAAAGAGGTTATGCCAGTCAAAGCACTCTTTGATACTGGAGCGCAAAAGACCTTCATTGCTGGAAATGTTGTCAGAGCCATGAATTTGCCAACAGTAGGAAGAGTGAACATGGCAATAACTGGATTTTTGTCAAATAAGGAAACGCAAACATTTGACGTGGTTAAACCCCTGATTAAATTGGGCAAATATAAATGTAAAGTGACTGCGGTGGTTAAGGAAGACATGAACACTTCTGTGGTAAATAAGGGTTTAAAGGAAGCATCTAACTTCTTAACAAAGAAGGGTGTTCAACTAGCAGACCGAGCTATAGAGTCTGACGTAGTAGGTCCAATTCAACTGATCATCGGCTCCGACTATTGTGGTCGCTTCTTGCGAAAAATGACTCGGAAACACGGTATCCAGTTAATTTCTTCATCAGGTGGATATATAATCATGGGATCTCTACCCACATGTGGCCCAAGTGAATCAGACAACGGATGGATCCAGTCATTGTGACTCCGGCACAATCTCTGGTGGTGGCTAGAATTGGTGCAGAATTAATACCATCTTAACTAGGAGACATTCTAGAAGAGCAACAAGAACCTGTTCACAAACTTTGGGAACTGGACACTGTGGGAATAGAAGCAGATCTTCTCACCCCTGAAGACATCTTAACATATAACCACTACCTAGACACAGTTGAGTATAAGGATGGCCAGTACTGGGTAGGACTTCCATGGATGATAAATGCCCCTGAATTACCAACTAACTACCAGAGTTCAAGATGTCAATTAAATAAAATGGTGGAGAGATTGCGTCAACATCCTGAACGACTGGACATTTATCATAAAATAATTCAAGAGCAGTTGGAAAATGACTTTATCAAGGAGGTCCCAGGTGAAATAAACCATAAAGAGGGTCATTACCTTCCTCATCATGCTGTAAGTAAGGATTCCAGTACTACCCCCAGCAGAGTGGTATTTAACTGCAGTTCTCGAGCAGCGAAGAATGAAGCAAGCCTAAACGATTGTCTCTATGTACTGTAGGACCAAATCTGACTGAAATACTGGGTGATGTACTATTCAAATTCAGGACGAAGAGATTTGGGTTTGTGGCAGATATCTCCAAAGCCTTTTTGAGAATAGGGTTAAAGGAGCAGGACCGCAAATTCACAAAGTTCCTCTGGCCTGAAGATCTTTTTCAGTCTGGTGGGCGGATAAAAGAATACCGCTTTCGGTCAGTGTTGTTTGGTTCCTGCTCTAGTCCTTTCTTGTTGTGCAGCACTTTGAGATATCATTTCCAGAAGACAGAGAAACCGGAAATGGGTCAACTGTTTTACATGGATAATCTTCAGGGCGTTGCCGACAGTGGAGAAGAGGTGATTGAAATCTACAATTTGGCAAGGCAAGAATGTAATAAAGCCAATATGCCACTACAAAGTTGGAATTCAAACTCTCATATTCTTTTGGACCAGATAAGAAGAGACTATCCTGACTATCAAATAGCAGAATATCAACCAGTACTAGGATTGCTGTGGAAAACAACTACTGATGAGATGTCTCTAAAGCCCCTCAAGTTTCCCGATGTAAAACTCACAAAACGTACACTCTTAAGTCAGGTCTCTATGATGTTCGACCCATTGGGCATATTTAGTCCCATATCAATTAAAGGGAAGATTTTAGTTCAGGAGGCCTGGAGAGAAGCACTGCGTTGGGATACTCCATTACCTGAAAAGTATACAGAAGAGTGGAACAAATTGCAGGTGGAATATGAGAAGGTATCCTCAGTCAAGTTTCATAGAAGATGTGATCCTACCTCTGATAATGAGTGTGCTCAATTGCACATATTTTGTGATGCCTCATCTAAGGCGTATGGTGCAGTAGCTTATTGTGTCACTGAAGTCCGATCTACTATGATTATGTCCAAATCCCGAGTAGCGCCATTAAAACAACATACCCTTCCACAGTTGGAGCTGACCGCTGTTGAATTGGGAACTAGGTTAGCTACTTATTTGAATGGTATGTTTCCCTTTTTAGGTGAGACATATATATGGACAGATAGTGAGATATGTTTGCACTGGATAGCTAAGGATGATAGTGTGACGCCTCCCGGCGCTGGCAGAATGGTTGCGTGGGGCATTGCAGCTCGCTAGTGCTCGCCAGGATGGGGGGATGGGCTACAGTTGTCCAAAGAATGATCTGCTTTATGTTATTAGTGTCGTGTTGCCACAGACAGTCTAGAAATGGTCTTTGTTTTGGTCTGTGACCGCGCCTTGTATTTTATATTCGCTATAATATAAATGTTGCTTGTGTGAGAGGCGAGCGAGAGAGGGTGACGGGGTACACCTGGCAGTGGGGCGAGCTATCACGCGGCCCGCTTGGGCGCTGACGGCGTTGGCGGCCGGGTGGTCAACTAGTCCCTGCTCATCGCGGCCTTGTGTTTTTTACCAGCTCAGAGCTGGCCTGACACGCGTATCGTCTACATCCTTTGCAATTCTGTCCCCCATACTCGCCACTTTGCATACTATTTCTCTCTCTCGACTTCTCCTTTCTCATTCTCTAATCTTTATTAAACTCAACATCCCTTCTGGTTTCAGCATAGACGTTCACCGTCGGCCAGTCGTATTGTACGCGAAGCTCTCAGATATTTCTATGTATTAGGCTTTAATGAGGTTTGGAGAGACGGACTTTTCCGTGTGTGTCCTCTCTCGGGAAGGTTGTAGACCGGTATATGTCTCCCTGGCAGGGTGTTGAGTGATTCTGCTTAGTTATTTAAAGCTAGACTAAGGGTAAGGTTACTGTGTCGTTGTCTCCGATGTGTGCAGTGTTAGCTAAGCCCTGCACGACATTGACAGGTACTGTGGGAGCCTAGGTTGTCTTCGGGTGGGTTTACTTTGCGAGCACAGCACTGTGGTGTGAGAGGGCCATAGCCTATCCCTCACAACATAGTGCTGCCTCTTTGTGTTGACTTCTGAGGGATCGCCAGGATAGAACTAGGTACTAGAGACCTAGATTTATCAAGAGAGCATCCCCGTCATATAACGTAATCTTCATTATACCACCTTCGGACAACGTTAGGCTACGAGCCGCATGCTCGCCCATTGTTGCCCTGCCTTGATACCCCAGCTAGACTTTATTAACCGAGCAGACACTGGTTAGAGATAAGCCCCCATTATTATATGTATGCCACATTATTATTCACTGCACTTTTGAGCCGAGGTTGTTGTTGAGTTGCACAACCCTAGTAGGCTGTTGCGTTGTGTCACGAAGCATTTCTTTAGTTGTCGAGCATTACTACCTTTGCGCAGTCTTTATTATTCGCCTGCCTATTATTAATATATGTCCTAGCATTTATTGTGACCCGTATTCTGCATTATAATTGTTCAAGATTCTTTTCGAACATCTTCCCAGCATCAGACTTATTTCAGAAGTTTCCAGTTGATGTTGCAGGACTAGCATTGCACTTTCTTTAATACAGGAGTGCCAGTTATTTGAGTATCTACCGTAACGTTAATTAATCACGTTAACTATCTTTTCTTTGTGTAACCTAATCGAGTAATCTTTTACTGTTTGAGAATAGGCTGTTTCATCGAGCGTCAGCCTAGTGTGTGTGCACCAGTTACCGAGTCATAGGATACCTCGTTGTCCAGGCACGACTCAGGGCGGGAATGGTGTTTTGTTTTCCAGTGTTTAAGGCAGGGGTTGGATCTAGTGTTACCGTTGTTGCATTTTGCCATTATCTAGTCCAATGTTGAAGAGCCCTGTGTCTTTGAGAACCTGGATCGTAACACTTGCGATATCTGATTATTAATTGATATGTGTTACATCTCGATTTGTGATATACTATTTGAGTTTAAATAAAACGTTGTCTTGTACTATTTGTATAAATCACCATGTGGTTGTATTACATAATTATGTCTTGAACTCCTGATATCTCCGTTTTAAAAGAATCCACATTACTTGTTATGTCTACCGTACCATTAATATATATACAAGCATGTAATGTGCATGTATGTGTATGCTTGTTTATGCTCATACATATTCAGTGTGTGTATAATTAATTCTTGTTTTTAATTGTAGGTGGGTTTATATAATAGTATGACAACGTGTAAATATGAATAATTCGATATTGTAATAACTTGAGCTTCTGTATATGCTTGTTTCGATACAATTTGCGTTATGTGTATGAAGGAGACAAAAAGCATGTTGCCTGTACGAGTATCTCCACCAAAGTCAAAAGAGTGACAGAACCAAATTCAAGGGACGTTTACAGTGTGTGCCTATATGTTAATGCATGTGTATATGTCATTAATGTTGTACTTGTGATGAACGTTCAAATCAGCATAACACATAATATGATATACTTTATACAGTATATATGTTCAAATGTATGCATGCGCCTCCATCATGTCCGTAATTCTCCTCACTAACTGGATGGGTTTGAAGGTAGCGGATCATTGAACACTGGACATTGGACAATCTGACAGGGACTGATGAGATCCGGGCCTAGACTAGTGTTAGTTCATTACAACATAATTATTGACTCTGGTCTCTGGTTTGGAAAACTTGGATTTTATTCTAACATGACACTATTCCATAAATTGTGTTATCGTTTCATAGATATTTAACCCTTTCAATTCGAATATGGGTGGAGAAATTAATGAAGTACAAGGAAGAGCAGTGGATGTTGGTGTACCCCTTATAAAAGAAGGGAATGAGTGGAAGTTGCCTGTACTGTTGCTTGCAGTTCTGATGAGTGATACTGAGTGAGAGAGTCTGGTCAATATGTTTGGAACTGTGTGCGAGAAACGGAACCAGAAGGTAAATGCGGGGAAGAGTAAGATTATGGTCTTTGAAAAGGGTGCAGTCACAGACTATGAGGTGAGCTTGAATGGTCAGGTTATGTCATCCCATCTAAGTATATAGGCAGTGTGATGAGTACAAATGGGAGTATGTAGGGTGCATTGTCGAAGTGGTTGGAACAGGGGCAGCAGGAATAGGGTGGTCAGCTTGGAAGTATTAAAGTCATTGTATGATAGTGTGGTAATGCCAACGTTGACGTAGGGGAGTGAACCATGGACGTTGTTGGAGAGCCACAAATCAAGAGTGAGAGGGATAACAATTAGTTACTTGAGATGTAGAGGTACATGGAGGGATAGACAGATGAATGAGAAGTACAAAGCTGTGTAGTGTGGATGTGGATGTGCTGGAAAATGTGGAAAGGAACACCTTGACATGGTTCGTCCATGGGAAATTACTAAGCAAGTGTATGAGTGTGAGTTGGAAGGACAAAGAGGTAGAGCAGACTGAGAGTGAGGTGGAAGGAAGGAGTTGAGAGGTATATGCATGCAATCGGTGTTGGATGGGAGGAGGGGCGTCGGCTGACAAGGGGCAGAGGTGCATAGGGTCGACTTATTTGGGGCCATCCCTCCGGGGATCATGGAGTGTGGCGTGTCTTTATTTAACTTACATATTATTAGACGACTTTTTTCAGCTTAACTATGACCTCTATATATTTTTGATTTACGATAACACAATCTTCGTTAGCCTTTTGACTTCAACAGGTCCTTCCTAGCCTGCATAAACTTGTCTAATGGTATCCATAATAAACAGCATACAAACATAAAATGTATTAATAGGTATTATGTATATTTAACTATATTTTAATATATTTTTAAATATAGTTAATTAATATTATTTTGCGAGTATATGTGAACAATTGTGCATATAATTTTGTATATGCAAATTGATGCCTATAATATGAAGGTGCAGATTATATACACCATGACCCAATGAATTGATGCCTATAATATGAAGGTGCAGATTATATACACCATAATCCAATGAATTGATGCCTATAATATGAAGGTGCAGATTATATAAACCATGACCCAATGAATTGATGCCTATAATATGAAGGTGCAGATTATATACACCATGACCCAATTAATTCACACAGATCCTTTCTAAGCTTATATAATCGTCTAATTATTAATGTCAGAATAAACTGTCAAAATGCATCACGATCTTCGAGGGGTTAAACATCTCGGTACAATGGTATTCTCTGTATATTGTTATCTATATTTCCTGACCATTTTATAAATATTCTGCTGTTACAAATATATGGGATTCAAAATAAAATATCACACCATTAAGTCATCATAACAAGGCAAACATTTCCCTTAGTATCCAAATGTTTAACCCTTAATTGCAGAATAAGAGAATATAGTTTGGTTTCATATACTGTATATTTTAAAGTGTAAATTATAAAGTTGTTCTTGATATAAATATAGAGATTGTTAATGAACAGTGCATACTTAAAGTATATCACAAAGTTGATGATTTTAATTTTAACGTAATAAACTTTCCTTTCCCTAGTAGTAATATCGATAGTAAAATAACTTATAATTGTTTTTATTCCCAATTAATAAGATTTTGTAAAATCTGCACTAAAGTAGATGACTTTTGGGCTAGAGCTAGGTTACTATACAGACTCTTAGTGGACAGAGGTTTTGAGGCAAGTAAATTGTTCCATAAATTTAATCTTTTTAGGGTCAATTATTGTGACTGTATTCTAAAATTTGACATCAATAATTTTAATCAAGCATTTTTAACTTGAAGTTTCTTGTATAACCTCTGCTTACTTTTTGTCTGTATTTATTGTTTATCTTTTTTTTTTTTTTTTTTCTTTTTCTATTATTAATATTAATATTGATGATTTTTAAAATTTATTGTTCTTGTTAAAAGAGTACTCTTTGTTTAAATCTGTTGCTACTTCATATTTTGCAATTATTTGTCTTTATATTATATGTATTCATTGTCGATAGTATCAATTGCTTACTTTTGCGATTTCCTTAGTTTATTTGTGCTATAAATGTAGGTTATTTGTAGGGTAGTTATTGATAGGGGTCACTTGAGGCATGCTATGCTTACAGGTACCTACCCGATAGCGCTATCGTTAGTGAGTGCTGTACTGTATTTTATATATTATTTTGTAATAATAGATATCTTATCAATATTTGTATTTTGTACTATTGTTAATGTCTTGTCATGTTGCAAATTCGATTTTAAATAATATTTTGACATTTAACATGTAGTTTCTTTATTCATGCAGAGTTTAGTAAAAATTTGCCAGAACGTCCCGGACTTCCCAAACTTGACTACTTCCTTTAACGTGACGATAGTGCGTTGTTATATGTGCGATTAGTTTGCTTGGGAAACAGATAAACTTGTTCATGTAGTAATGTACACCCTATGTGGTGGATTGTGTTCTTTTATTTAATAATTTTCATTTTAGTAAGCGTTGTTTCCACATAGCGATTTTGATAATTTAATTTGACTTTATATTGTCCTTGTCCCAATTTTGGTTTGTTTAGTTTGCAAGTTTTACATTTTAATTAAAAAATATAATTACCATGCATTAAAATATGATATTTAGTAAAGCTCTTACATGAAAACAGCTTTGTTTTGATTTCGCCTGGCTGAAAACCATAACATATTTGCAAACTGCATAAAGTTCAAAATATGTACCTGTACAATCTAAAGTTAAGCGAGAGTGGGGGATAACACATACCTTTGTGTGTATTTATTTTTATGTTTTGTCCTGTGTAATACATATTGTACTGATAATGTATGTTGTTTTGGGCAAAATATGGTAACGGCTCAGTGCTACAATATGTATAGCATCATTCAAGGCTTTAGTTGTGAAATACTAACACACATACACACACACACAAACAGAAAGAGAGAGAGAGAGTTTCAAGGATTAAGTTGTGAAATACTAACACACACAAAGAGAGAGAGAGAGAGAGAGAGAGAGAGAGCGAGACCAAGCAACCCCCCAAAACATACATTGGTAAATTTGATTCCGATATATATTGAATTTGTATTTTGTTGCTGTGTGTTCATTGTTTTATGTTGTGTTGTCCCTATTCGGGCTCTGTCTTGAGTCGCCCCCCCCCCCCACACACACACACACAAAAAAAAGGTGGGGATTGGGCCTGAGTATATAGATAGATAGATATATTGAATAGATCATCCAATTCCGTGATGAGGGTACGATTGGAAGATTTAAGTCTGATTGAAACTTTATCTTTGTTAACACCGGTACAATAACCAGATGTTCTTACATGGAGTATGCAAGTCTATTTGAGTGTGTCCCAATTAGTTGTTGCTAATAAATGATATGCTTTAATTTATCTACTAGGCATGCTTTGTGGAATTTGTTAGTGTAAGTGCCAAACAAGAATATAATCTTAGGCGCAATGTAATCAAGTCGTGCCATCCAGTGACTTGAAAGTACGACCGCCCTCTCATTATCTCTCTCCCCATACACTCACTCACTCACTCTCTCTCTCCAAAATTACAACATTTCCGATGTATCTCTTATCCTTCCAATTCCTAAAGCTTGTCGTTATCCCGCTCTGGCGGTATTCTTTCACCCACTATTTTATTTCCTGCAGCCGCTCTGACATTTTCTTCCGAAATGTGACTTCTTCTGTATTTATGGATCTGATTGTATGTTATCAAATATGATAATTTGTTTCAATCTGCACATATGATGGAACGCAAAACACATTCAATGAATATATTATGTCTACATAGTTTGCTTAGTATTCATGTGTTGACCTCCTTTATATACGTTAGTACTGTATTAACCTTTACCCAGGTAGGCAATGACAAGGAATAAAATATGTATTTACATTCCAGTAGGGCATTCAGTAATCCATCCACGAAAGATTATTGAGGAATGCAGACGCACATGGAATAGGGGAACCTCTATTGAGATGGGTAAGGACATTGCCAATTGTTAATAAGATTTTTTTTTTTTTTGTATAATATCATTGTCTATGTTAACGACCTCGACGTAAGAATTACTATTAAGGGCAGTACATATTATGTGAATGACACTATAGTACATTCATACTAGGTTGGGTAGAAGTCGTAACTTCTAACCTTTGTAACTCAAAAACGGTTTGAACAAATAGGCTGTAAATCTTCACCCCTATTCCCTCACTGACTCTTCCTAAATGGTAGAAATATTACCTGGATTAGTCTAGTCGTTTTTTAGTTATAGAGGTTAGTGGTCAAAATTGTTTACCTAATTATAATGGATCGACAATAGAAAAGCAAGAGTTATAAATTATAATAATGATATTCAAATACTCCATAATCATTTAGATACACTATTGTACACGTATGTGAAGCAGCATGGCAGCTGACAATCAACGTAGATAAATGTAGTGTAGTAGTGTAATGTAGGAAATCGGAAAATGATGAAGTATACAATTGAATAATATAGATATTTGTAATTCAGATATTGAACAATATTTGGATGGCCTTGTCAGTAGTGATCTGAAGCCAAACATTCAATGTATCAGTGTTTGAAATAGGATACATTGAGGTCTTTGTTTATATAACTAACAGCGTAAACAACAGGCCAACAGCCGTATTCTTAAAGCTTTACCTGGTGTTAGTGAGGCCTCATATTGTTTATGTTGTTCAATTATTTGTCTATTCATTAATATACATTCCTCATCTGAACTTAGGACATATATTTATAAGTCCTTGTAAAGTATCAGGAGACATATATGTGTACTTACTTATTATGAATAGTAGATGCCTTCCTTCTAATTTGTAGTGATTTGTAACTAAAATAATGCAACCTGTCTATTAGATAATTATATATTTTCTCAGAACAAATTAACATCAAAACTAGTTATAATGTATTCTCACCTTGGATATACCTGATGTAATATAGTTGCGGCGGTGATGTAATGAATGTTTCTATTGGTTGTATTTTCTATTGTAACTGAATATTATGTATTATTATAAATCGCATCTAGATTGGCAGTGTCAAATTATTAATTATACAAACTATGTTTAGAAAGGAGCATATCATTATTTGCTTATTGGTAAATTTAAATCCAAATTAATCAACTGTGCATCGCCTAAACGTACATTTTGGAACAGGATCTATGGGCAACGGTGTAAGAGCTTTGCTTAGAATCATAAATTGTTTTACCAATCACATCATGTTTATGGTATTTAGTTAAACTCTCTCGTCATGTTGAACGAATGGGAGATGAAAGGCTTACAAAGAGAATATGTGAGTCAGGTACAAGGGGAGATAGAAGGGCAGGAAGACCCCCATTGAGATGGAGAGACTGTGTAAGAAAGGCTTTGGATGATAGAGGAATGACTATAGATCAGGCAGAGGAAGTGGTGGTGGACAGGAGTGAATGGAGAATGCTTGTGAATAGTTGAGTGAACACGTGGTCATTTGGAGTAAGGGGTCGGGCGCAAGTTCGACTAGATAATAGTCCATCAGGTGCCTGGCCCGGGGGGACGATTAATATGAAGGGTGTGCCTGGAAGTGTGGTGGGAGGGCTTGTGGCTTTGGCTCCGCTGCATGTCTGCCTGCCGAGATCGGAACCTCTCCGGGTGGTCAGGGGCTGGGGGAGTGCTGGAGCGACCTTGGTAACCCTGGTCTCTGGGTCTTCTCCTGGGTGACCTGGATGTGTGTGAGTTTGTGCTTTTTTATCTGTGTTTATTTTTTGTTTTATGTTGTTTTTGTGTTTTCCCTGTTCTTGCTCTGTCTTGAGTCGGCTACCCCCAAAATGGGGATTGGGCCAGAGCATATAGATAGATAGATAGTTAAACTCTCGAAGACTGAGATGATTCATTTTAAATAGGCTGACTTGCTACATGTTGGTATTATTAGGCTGACTTGACGTTGAACTTTTAGACAGTGTCAGGTTTACATATGGACCGTCCTCTCCAATAATATCTTTTTATATGAATGTTACCAAATAAAAACACTCGACCTTTAAAAATGCCTTGTTCTAGGTAACAAAATATTATCTCGAAAAGAACTGAGAAACGTAAAATCCGCGGAAAGAAATGTGACAGTATACAACTCCGACAGAACTATAATATTCCAGTAGAACAAGAAGTGGGCAGGTGCTGTCAGTCTGAACCACTGAGAACAAAACAAAACAAAATATATTGATTTCAGCAACATATCTGATATCCCAAAAGGTTTTCGCACATCAATAATTGCGTTTGTATTGAACCAGAATAATCAGGCCTGTCTGCTGTAGATTACTATTTGTTTCTTAATATGTATTGTTTATTTATCTGTTGGTATATAGTTTGTGTGCAAGATGTGATTAGGTTTGTGGGTGAAGGTGTGAGTCGAATAGGCACGTCAATTTCAAAATGTCGCATACATGTTACTAATAATTCAATAATATACATGAATTTAAAACGAAAACAAATATTTGAAATGCATTAGAAGACAAGGAAAAGGTAAACGTTCATATTTAACCTGCTTCCTTGACTTTAGTGACCACCAAATAATGATCAAGCTTAGAAATAGTCAAATTAATAATTATACAACAATAAACTAGAAGTGCAGTTTGTATTTGTATTGGAAAGGGAAATGCACGACATTGACTCTTTAGTGAAATAATATGTTAACAGTTTTAACCTTGACTTAATTAGGAATATATATAATTTTTCATTACCGGTAGCGATTGTATTTGCAAAAAAAACAAAAAAAAAAAAACATATGTTCTATGTAAGTGAGGGAGACAAAAGGCAGAATTGCCTATAGTGAGTGCCTCCCCCGAGTTGAAAGAGTGACAGGGCCAAAATCAGGGGACGTTCGAGACAAAATGCCTGGACACACGGAGTTTGAAGCAATTGAAGTCATAGGAAGAGGGAAAGACTGATTCTTTGAGAGAGTTTCAGAGCTCAGCTGTTGAATAAAAGAAAGACAGAATAATGTTTCAGTCTTGGGTTAGAGAGTTGCACAGACTAGGGGTGGGATTGAGTTACAAGATGGGTGATACGTGCTCTACGAAGAGGGGGTGGTATACACAGAGCTCTGAGAAACCCTGATTATTATAGTAGCGGTAGAATCGTGAGACAGATGCAACATTGCGGCGAAAAGAGAGAGAGAGAGAGAGACTGCAGATAATTGGTGAGTGGACGTTAGTTAATGAGACGGAAGGCTTTCTTTTCTACTTTGTCTAGAAGTGCTGTGTGAGAGGATCATCCCCACACGTGTGAACAATATTCAATATGGGCGCACTGTGCCCCTGTACAGAGCAAGAAGCTGTGCAGGGGTAAAGAATCCCTGGAGGCAGTTGAGCACACCCAGCTTCTGGGAAGCTGTTTTAGCTAGAGTGGTAACATGATCTTATTAATAAGGTGAATTTTATATTAAGTTGTTATTTGTGGGACACAAACAAAATAAACATAAACATAATAATATACAAATGGAATACAATATTGTTGACATAATATAATACACTTGTAGGGATCTCAGACTAATAACTATGTTTTATTTTGATTATATTATATTGGATAAATTTGATTTATATTCTTATCAATTAAATGTTGATAAGCGTGTTTATATACCCATACAAAAACACTCACCCAACTATTTCATAAATTATGACAACTAAATAATATTAAATTCTTGTTTCCTCCCTTATGTTTAACAGACACTACAAACTGTTAGTAAAGGCAATGGGCCAATGTCCCTGAGGTTAGGCCATTATCAGAGTCATGTCAGCCTCTCTCTCGTGTCATAATACCGGTTACGTGACGCAGGCAACCCCTAAAACCAATACGGGTAATGAGGCTCGGCTGGTAATGGCAGCAGAGACAAACAAGGAATCCAAGTAAAGGGAAGGGAGAATTGGAAGATTGGATAGTCAGAGGGGTAATTATGGAAGAAGAGGAAAGATGAGGCAAATAGAGAGGAAGGAGGGAGAACACGTAAGTTGCGAGGTAAAACAACTAATCCTGTCTGCTAGTAAGCCTTTATACTATCATATTTATTGTTTTTGGAAGTTTTAATGTTTTATATGTTTTTGGATTTACTCGTGATTATGTGTGAATAGCTTATATGCATGTTTTTAGTTGTTAATGAAATGTTTATCGATATACCTTTTACAACTGTATCTCCTTTGACCGTAATGTTCCAACAAGTGCTGAACCAATTGGAAATCTAACTGGAATGAAATCAGTTAGATTAAAACACGTAGGAAATACAAATACACAACAGTGATCGTATAACAACAAAATGGTATATAGTACAAAGGAGTACAAAGGAAATCAAGCAACAACAGGTCTAGTGACCCTTCTAGGCTGCATGTCCTCCAAAACACTGAGGATCAAGTGTCCAAACAGTGGTTTAGAGTGGGTAAGGGAACATTGGAAAGGGAACTACTGCCCTGGAACTAATGTCCGTGGCAGGACTAGGAAGTTAGTAGGGGACATATGGGTTATTAACTGAGGGGAGGATAAAATAAAGTTATTCATTTACAAACTCAGTCAGTCGTGGGTTTGATGCGAGATATTTGTCTAGGCGGAGTTTAAATGAATCAACAGTGTTGCAGTCTATAACGTCTCGGGGAAGCCCATTCCACAAGTTGACAACTCGATTGAAGAAGAAATTCTTAGATTCGTGTGTGTTAAAAGATTTACCAATAATTTTGCAACCGTTTCCCCGCGTGTAATTAGATTGGTCGATAGTGAAGTACTTACTACAGTTCATATTGTCGATGCCTTTGATGATTTTGAACACTTGAATTAAGTCACCTCTTAATCTGCGCTGGGTTAAAGGAAATAGATTTATTTCTCTAATACGCTCTTCGTATGGTTTGTTCTTTAGGCTAGGTATCATTTTGGTAACACTACGTTGAACTCGTTCTAGCTTGTTTATGTCTTTTTGGTAATAAGGGCACCAGCATTGAACGCAGTATTCCAGAAGAGGGCGGACTAAGGAATTGTAAAGGGTTAGGATAACGTCTTTGGATTTATGCTCAAATGACCTGCCTATAAAGCCAATTATTTTGTTTGCCTTCTTAACAACTTCTGAACATTGTTGACTCGGTTTTAGGTTACTCGATATTGTTACTCCCAGATCGGTTGCTCTGTTTACATTCTTAAGCTGAGTGCCATTCATCGAATAGTTTGCTTTCTCATTTAGGTATCCGATATGTAGTACTTTACATTTATCCGCATTGAAACTCATTTGCCAAATTTGGGCCCAATGTGACAATTTATCTAGATTGTATTGCATATCGTCAATGGGGAGGTGTGGCAGAGTGGTCTTGCCACTGGACTGGTAATCCAATGGACCCGGGTTCGAATCCCAATATGTCAATGGGAAGATATTATTGGGATGGAATTTGTGCTGTACCTAGTATCAGTGCATTACCACAGCACACCGAAATGCCAAATAAATACCCTCATTGTTCCCTGATTAAATAGCATTGTATGAATATTCCCATATTCACAAATATGCTACAGGGGGGCAATGCCTAGTGAGTTAATTGCTCAATAGGTGGCGTTCTGAGAGTGAGGGTCCGAGCCTGGGGGATGAGACTGTGAAGCACAGAGGCGAAGCAGCTTCAGAGGTGGAATTGCTTCGAGCCGTGAAGCTTCGCATGTCTCGCTCCCTAGACTGGAGCAAGACCTCACGGGCCTCACCGTGTTCAGCGGTAGAGTGTAAAGGCTATCAGCCTATGCCCGAGAGGGAGTAGTTGGAATATAGAAAAAAACAAAAAAAAACAAAAAAAACTTGTTCTTTTGAGAGTACGCTATTTGCATTTTTTGTATCGTCAGCAAATTTTGAGATTGTACAGGTGCGACCCTCATCTATGTCGTTGATGTAAATTAGAAAGAGAATTGGTCCTAGTACCGATCCCTGGGGTACCCCGCTACTTACATTGGTCCATTTAGATGCCTTACCGTTTATGACTACTCTTTGCTTTCTGTCGCTGAGCCAATTTTCTATCCATTTCAACACACCGTCTTGTATTCCATGCGCTTTTAGTTTTAGCAGTAAACATTTGTGGGGAACTTTGTCAAAGGCCTTTTGATAATCAAGGTATATAATATCTACAGCTTTACTCTCATCGTAGAGGTTGAGGATATCGTGGAAGGAGTCTATTTATAGGAGAGAATACAAAATCAGGAGACACGATCAGACAATCCACACGATCATTATTAAGGGTAGATTTTCACTTAAGGGGGTGTTTTTCTGTTTGCATTTTGCCTCTTGTCTAGCCTCATTAGTTTTAAATGTTAAGACATTCACCCTGTTAGTTTGATTATTTTAAGACCTTTCGCCCATTTTTTCAATTTTCAGACCTTTCTTGCCATTTAGGTGGCGATTTTTTCCTGGCGAGCGATAGCGAGCCTGTAATTTATGTCTTAGAAATTAAATTACAGTCTTAGAAATTTACACATTTATCGTAAAGAAGGGTCTTGGAAGTATTTTTGTTAAGCTTTAATACACTTGAATGAACTCTCGATAACTTTGTTTTTAGAGTGTATAGGTACGATTATTCATGGCGACCATACAAAACAGCGTATACAGAAATTTGGAAAGCAGTAACTCAGGATATGATTTGTTTTCACAAGGCTGAGTCTGCATGTATAACTAATCCGCATTAACCCCTTCAGCACCATGACGCATTTTTACCTTTGATTCTGGTTATAATTAGATGATTTTATGCAGTTTAAGAAGGACCTATGTTACTAAGAGGGTTTATTGAGATAGTATTTACCCATTTGAGTCGGATAGGTTGATTACAAACTAAAGAAAATCGTCGAATGGTATCCAGAATAGGATGAAAATTACGTCATGGTGCTGAAGGTGTTAATTATGTCTTGGCGAGAACTGGTAAAACTGTTCACAGGATATTTGAAAATGGGATCATAATGCAATTTAATAGTAAGACCACTATATTTCCCACCTAAGTTTCTCTGGAGGGAGGCATACATTTCCCTTGAATAATCACCTTTTACCACACACAACGGTTCAACTTCCCTTTGTGTTCCAAAGTTGGGCATGCCACAAAAAACATTATTTAGGCACCTTAATACCCGGTCCAGAATCACCAAAAGTTTTTGAGTTAATATGAAATTTATGGCCACCACTTTACTCTTTTAAAATATTTGTAAACAACAATTTTATCCGGGTTATTCCAATGTTATTTGCAGTTATCGTTATTCGATGTGGATGTAATTGGACGTAATTGCTACTGCTCTGAATAGGGATTTAGCCAAAAGTACATCATGGTGTGAGCTTTGGGGTAAGAAACTTAACATTTACGCTGCGGGCTTATTTGAGCTATTTAGGGCATATTCAGGCACTCCTGAATATCTTCAAAATGAGACCAGATGAGCTTCGTAGGTGGCGGGGTTCACCCGCAGCGTTGCCATAGACATTCGGTAAAACTCGCAAATTATTAGCTCTCGCTCGCTCGGCAACACTGTTGTGAGACACCCGCGCGAGACACAGTCTCCCTCAGTGAGCGGCTGGCTGTTCTGAGGGAGGTCCCTCATGCTCCCGCCCACTGACACTCAATTTTTACGGCTTTTACAGGCTTTTAAAGCCTGGAAATTGCTGTAAATTGCCTATGCGTTACAGAACGTCACCCGCAGGGAATGGGTTAATGCTAGTAAAACACACTCCATTATCTCGTACCTTGGATCCTCCCCATCCTTATCTACAAGTTTCTGGCAAGCAAATTGAGAATGTGGATACTCTGCATTTGTTAGGAGTTACTCTTGATCCCAAACTTACTTTTGAAAAGCATATTTGTTCTTTCTCCTCTTCCATTTCCCCCAAAATTGGTCTGCTTCGCAAGGTTTATACAACATTTGCTTGTGACGCCACAGTTATCAAGTCTTTTTATGCTTTTATTTTGCCACAATTCGAGTACTGCTCACCTGTCTGGTTGTCAGCAACTGACTGCCATCTCAAGTTGCTTAACAGGTCACTAAATTCTATCAGTTTTATTCTACTTCATTTGTCTCTTGATCTGTGTCATCGACATAAAGTTGGTGCCCTTAGTCTTTTATTTAAAGTTTTTAACAACCCTCAGCATCCCTTACATGGGGTTCTGCCTCGGCCCTATGTCCGGGCTCGTGCAACTAGATTCACAAGCAATCTTAATGATCTTGTCATAAGCCGTGTTAATTTTTCTACTACACAGTTTTCACTGTGTTCTGTGCCGGCCATGGTTGACTTGTGGAATAAGTTGCCAAATGAGCTAGTCAATTCAGCTCATATCTCCATTTTTAAGTCTAGAGTTAATGCTTATTTGCAGCATTAATTCTAATTTTTAAACTTATTTGATTCTATTTTATTCTATTGTATTTATACTTGATATCCTCCACTGCATAATATGTTATCTGTGTTTAATATATGTATATGTACAGTATACAGTATATGTTTTTTTTTTTCCTAAGTTGCCGTAGTCTCTCTCCAGTGCCTCCAGGTGTTTTGTGTGGATTCATCTTGCTGGTGTTTCTGCACCCTGGTTGGAGACTTCAGCATCTCATATAATAATAATAATAATAATAATAATAATAATAATGTTGTAGTTAACGTTGTTGTCAGGCATCATCTGAGGTAGGTTGTGTACATAGCAGTAACATTTGTTATGTGGTTAGGCTATAAGTAATGCCTATGCAATTGTTTATAATATCCTACCTTACCGTACATATCACTTATGCACCAAAGCTGCATATTCAAACCCTCCATTAGTTTACGTCTTCCAGGTATAGGTTAACAGATAACAATGTAGATGTGTGTCTGTCATCACTAACTTCCTATAGAGGGCAGACAATGTCACATTATGTACCAGCCTTTTTGCATTAATATTACACAAAATACCAACCCGATCCTGGTAACGATGCCGATTATATTTGTAGTACTTCAGCTTAAAATCACTGTACTCCTATGGTTGGAATAATTCGACAGTTGTTTGAAAGTGCGAGTTTTATTTAACAAACTTCCCAGGAAAACATAATCCGCATAGCAACTGATTCTCTGTTCGTATCCAAAATGGGTTCAAACTTTATTTGAATACCTACGACTACTCAGTATAGATTGCACTTCGGAATTGCTACATTCTCATTACTACGTATCTGGACAATCGCTATTCACAGCCACAGTAGAGGCTTGTACTAGCCTGCCCCTACCCTGCCCGGAAAGTGTGCTTGTCTGAAGTGCCCCCCTGAAGTCCTGCTTGAGTGACACCCCACATTCCCGAGGCCTGGAACCTGAAGTCCTGCTCGAGTGGCGCCCTCTACCCCTAACGTGTTGCTCAACGAACCTACGATCTACTGTCGGCCAGACTCCTACTCTCTCTGTCCTCCAACGTTACCCTAAGTGTCCCTGTGTATCTTATTTTGTGTTATTGTTATCGAGGTATAGGTTAAAATATGTGAATCGTGTTGTGCTAATTTATTCTGAGATCTGTGCCCAAGATCTTTAATTGCGTACTGTTTTAATCCTTCTGAAATCTTATATAAAGTCCTACTTAGGTCTGTGTCCAAGACCTAGTTCTCATAATTAATTTATCTTCTCTAGAACGTCCTACGCATACGTTATATATTTGTGTTATTTAATTCACGTTGCCACGCACTCACAGATTTTCCTAATATATGTATTCTGTTGTGTA
This sequence comes from Lithodes maja, assembly GCA_037953745.1. Lineage (NCBI taxonomy): Eukaryota > Metazoa > Arthropoda > Malacostraca > Decapoda > Lithodidae > Lithodes > Lithodes maja. Next base: position 8,669 of record JBAKBP010012633.1, on the reverse strand, counting down.
TTTTGCAAGTTGAGGTCGAAGTGTATTTCGTGTTATAATTCCCCTTCTTAATCCATCACTGATTACCTAGAACCTACGCCCATTTTCATAATTAATTTACCTCAGACTGCTCGTTGAAAAGTATTGTTATTCTATCAACACATTTACTTTCCGAGCTCCCCAATTTTTACTCTCTTAATTAACCACCATTATAATTATTTTATGAATTAGTATTTACGTTCATTTGAATACTGATGTAAGTCATTCTGATTCTTCGTGCTTAGGAATTCTAGCTTTGCTTAGTTTCTGTTACTTAACTGTTCATCATATTCTATACATCCCGTGTTACAGTAAACTCTCTTAAGGGGAGATTTCCACTTGAGGGATTTTTTTCTTGATTCCTTTCTCCCTCATGTTTAGCCCCATTGTTTTTCTAATTTTAAGACGTTTACTCCATTATTTTGACGATTTTAAGAACTTTCAACCCATTTCTATCAATTTTAAGACCTTTCGTGCCATTTAGGTGTCGATTTTATCCTGGCGAGCGAAAGCGAGCCTGTAGTTTAAGAGGAACCGGCTTTCAGCCGGGACAGTTTTCTACCGAAAAATGTACAAATTTATCCTGAAAGGGGGTCAAAGGTGTAAAATTTAAAAATTGCTGGAGGAGTAGGAAACAAACTAAAAACCTCCCCTTAAGACTCTGTTAACTCGTTCAGACATCTTGGTTATACTATCTTGAGTATTTCCTTAGCACAACTGTCGTGTGCAGTATTTCCTATTCATGATTAATGCTGTATTAATTATCAAGTACACATTCATTTTATAAGAGTTTCCAGAGCATTCATTGTCTAAGTTTGTTTAGTCAATTATAATCTGTTCTTAAATACAATTAATAGATATTCTTCTGTAGTCGATTCATAATTGTATATTAAATTTACATCTGAATTCCTCGACTCGTTTCGTTATTATGACATACGATTGTTTGAAGTGAATATAAGATTCCCATCATTAATTGAATAATTTGTGTTTCCTTGAAAATAAATTGTGCAAAATAATGAATTAATATTCTGCCACCAATTTCATAGTAATATCATTGAAACTAAATTCATAGTTGCACTAATTCAAAACTAAATTTCCACCATCGCAGTAAAGTATACGACCTGACCAGCTAACCGTACAAAAGTAGCACGCCGTAGCCAGCCTACCTGTCACCCTCACTCCGTGAGCGTAGCTCGTACCACCCGTGTGACTCACCCACTTTACCCGGGTGCTTATTTACCCTCTCAACTCTCCCAGATGCTCTTGTATTGAGATTGTGTTCTAGTATCTTTCGTTGTTTATTTTATTCACGGAAGACACTCGACTCGCATCATTATTATTATTAAGGGTTGATTTCATACGTCACATGTATTATTCACCTTGTTTATAACCACAGTTGAAGAGCAATTGCTCCCCATTCATGATCTACCATTTATATGCCTTGTATTCCTTGCCTGATAGTTCCAATAATTATCCAGGTGAAGCTGCATTCTGAGTTTCAGGTATATATATCTTTGAATAAACTTGTGTATAATTGTTATGTGTGTTGTTATTGAGTTATGTAGTACCTAATTGAATACCTATTTGTGAGATTAAGAACGTGTTAGATTTGACCCTGTTGAGTTATTTACGGTCTATATATCCAGATCTGGATTTTAGTAAACACTATATCACGAGCTGTAAATATTATAGCCTGACATAACAATATATATATATATATATATATATATATATATATATATATATATAAATATATATAAATGACTGCTTTATGCACATCAAATGAACGGTATTGTCACTATTTGACTACCCACTAATTGTCCCCATAATTAGTTTGCTTCAGGAGGGCAATATTGCATAAGATTTGGAGTGTTAATGACTGCTGTGCCGGTCGGAAAAATGTACACTTGGAGAGAAAGGGGGTCAGCCTGTTGAGTGAAATATTGTGGAAGAGAGACATACAACACCGCCAGGGGGGAGGGGAGGGGCACAGTCATTCAAGGAGAGTACACTTACTTTTCTATTTAATTGATTCTATATATTATGTTGCAGAATGTTTGCTAATAAGGTATACTTAAAACTTGGTCACCAATGTTATTATTATATTCGAATGTTCATACATACATTTAAAGGCTGAGCGCTACAAACTAAGTATAGTTTCTGTCTCACATCACTTATATTATTATTTTAGTCAACAATGTTCAGACATTTTTAAGAAAGCAAACACAATAATTGGCTTTATAGGCAAGTCATTTGAGCATAAATCAAAAGAAGTTATCCTAACTCTTTACAATTCTTTAGTCCGCCCTCTTCTGGAATACTGCATTCAATCTTGGTGCCCTTATTACCCAAAAGGTATAGACAAGCTAGAAGGAGTTCAACGTAGAGTTACCAAAATGATACCTAGCCTAAAGAAGAAACCATACTAGGAGTGTCTTAGCGAATTAAATCTTTTTCCTTTAACCCAGCGCAGATTAAGAGGCGACTTAATCCAACTCAACGACAAACGTAATGAAGCCATAGAACTCTTAAATTCTGATCTAAATACTATTTCCAATTGGGGCAGAGAAAACCTTGTTAACTTTAATGCTTCCAAAACCCAATTTCTCCATCTATCTACCCGTCAGGTTCTCCCAGCGGACTATCCCTTATTCTTTAACAATACAAAAATCAACCCTTCATCTTCTCTCAATATTCTTGGTGTCTCTTTTTTTTCTGCTCTCATTTGGAAGGACCATATTACCAGTCTTGCTAAGGCAGCCTCCCAGAAGCTGGGTGTGCTCAACCGCCTTAGGGGGTTCTTTTCCCCTGCACAGCTTCTTGCTCTGTACAGGGGCATAGTGCGCCCTTGTATTGAGTATTGTTCACATGTGTGGGGAGGTTCCTCTCACACCGCTCTCCTAGACAAAGTTGAAAGGAAGGCCTTTCGTATCATTAACTCCCGTCCACTCACCAACTCTCTGCAATCTCTCTCTCTCCGCCGCAATGTTGCATCTCTCTCGCTATTCTATCGCTACTATAATAATCAGTGTTCCTCAGAGCTATCCCAGTGCATACCACCTCCTTTACGTAGGGCACGTGGTACCCGTCTTGCAACTCAATCCCACCCCTACTCTGTGCAACTCTCCAACCCAAGAGTGAAACGTTACTCTCAAACTTTCTTCTACTCAACATCTGAGCTCTGGAACTCTCTCCCAGAATCAGTCTTTCCCTCTTCCTATGACTTAAATTGCTTCAAACTCTGTGTATCCAGGCATTTTGGCTCGAACGTCCCTTGATTTTGGCCCTGTCACTCTTTCAACTATGGGGGAGGCACTCGCTATAGGCAGTTATGCCTTTTGCCTCCCTCAATCACATAGAAAAAAAAAAAAAAAAAAAAAAAAAAAATTCAAAATCATCAAAGGCTTCGACAATATGAACAGTAGTAAGTGCTTCACTATTGCCCAATTTAATTACACGCGGGGATACGGTTGCAAAATTATTGGTAAATCTTTTAACTCACACGAATCTATGAAGAGTTGTCAACTTGTGGAATGGGCTTCCCCGAGACGTTCTAGACTGCAGCACCGTTTATTATTTTAAACTTCGTCTAGACTCTAGACAAATATCTTGCCTCAAACCCGCGACTGACTGCGTTTGTAAATGAATAACTATATTTTATTCCTCCCTCAGATTCATCAAGGATTATTGCGTATACTGTATATAATACTAAGACGTTACTCTTTTTGTCAGATATACGAAAAATCATGTATAACTGTGTTATGTTACTAACCTATCTGTCCCCTACTAACATCGTAATCCTGCCACAGACATTAGCTCCTGGGCTCCCTTTCCAATTGTCCCTTACCCACTCTAAACCACTGTTTGGACACTTGGTCCTCAGTGTTTTGGAGGACAAGCAGCCTAGAGGGGTCACTAGGCCTCTTGTTGCTTGATTTCCTTTGTGCTCCTTTGTACTAACATTAGAGTACAAAGTCTGATCCTTCCTCCACGTTCACAGACTGTCTCTCTTCACCCAGCTTAATCCAATCGCCCTCTCCACATGCCCAAACCATCCAAGCCTGCTTGTAAACATCTTTACACTGATACTCTTTTGGTACCTAGCCATCTCCTCAGCTCTTCACGAGCTATCCGATTTTGCAGTTTGGCCCCAAACATCCATCTCACCATTCTCATCTTGTTAAGTTCCATTCTGTTTATACCATCCGCTTTGACAGGCCATGTCTCTGAAGCATAAGGCATTGCCCATCTATAACTCCTTACCCTCCAAGGGGAGTAAGAGTGTTCTCATGGTTTGATGGCAGCAGTTCTGTGAAAATTTCCCTGCCACATATTCTAATTCTGGCGATAGTGGCAGCCTCGGCCCAATCACCGGTAGAGATGGTATCTCCCAATTAGCAAAACTTGTCCACCATCTCCAGTGACTCGTGCCAAAGTTCACACTCTTGAGCTGGTCAGTCAACATGAATTAACCTTTGCATACTGTGCTGTACATACATACTTCTTAACTTCGGACTTTTTCCTCGGCAGTGGTCCTTTTAATGTAGTGCAGCACTTATTCCGATGGTCTACTCAACAACTAACGCTACACTGAATTGAATTGGCGCTCACTTTTTTTTCTCGCAAATTGGACATGCGTTCACTCCACTTTTTCTTTTACATTGCCATGCTTTAATTTACTGTCCTAAACCTAGGTTTCACTTTTATGCTCAATCCATTACTTGCATGCCCTTTCTCCATCTTCTGAATTTGACCCTGGCATCCTGCACACTTTCTGCAATAAGAACGAGGTCATCTGCATATAGCAGTTCCCAAAAGAGACCATTTCTAAAATCTCCAGATAGTGACTCCAGAACCATAACAAAGAGGAGAGGGCATTATAAAGAGCCTTAATGGATTCCAATGCTAACTGCACTCTCCTCTCCTCACCAAGTACATGTACTTTCACCCTCACTGACGTTCGTGAGTCCTTGCCCATCTTCTTTACTACACGAACCAACCCCTCCTCTACGCCGAGTTTGTTCATAGCCCACTGCACAACATCCTTGGGCACCCTACCAAAGGCCTTCTCCAGGGCTACAAATAAGAGATGCATATCTCTATTATCTTTATATAAACATTTTATGCAGCTACCTAACTGTGAAGATAACATCGTCTATATCACGTCCTGGCTTGAAACCGAACTGCATATCATTGATATCAATGCTTTCCCTAATCGTACCTTCAAACAAAATATAATCATACATAATTTTTGTAAGAACTAGAGACAATTAGCAAATAGGGAGGCTTCACAGTACGCTGCTGCTGCTGTACATTTCACATGAAGACACATTTTCCTTTGCCAACTTACGACCATAAGATTAATATAATAAAAAAACGTTCATGGTATTTACACGTAAAGTATAAAACTGAACCAATTACACTAATTTATATGATTCAATATATTATATTACGGGCATAACTGTCTTGTTTATGCACTAGAAATACGTATTATTATAATAAAATTGGTGGAACTGGGTAATTCGTAATATGTCTCGAACAATTGGTAGGTCATACATTCATGTAAATCCTTAATAAAACCCCAAAACAACTATTGATGTGTTAGGGTATCTTTATGTACATATTTATATATTTATTTATATATTTATGTATTTATATATTTATACATTATTATTCGATACTAAATGGTAGTTTATTAAAGTGTTTATCGGTTATACTTTAATGAAGAAAAGGTTGGTCCATTAACATATCACAACAAGACACTTCAGATGAATAAAGTTGTATCAGCGTAATTACCAGAGAGAGAGAGAGAGAGATAGCGAGCCAAGCGTCCGATATAATGTTATTTTATTGTCACTATTGTGTTCACTTTCCATCAGCTCTTCTTTTTATATGTGCATGTCACGTAAAATTGTCGGATTCAACCGTGATTCTTTGAATTTGTAGATCTTATCACAAAATATCCATTTAGTGAACATACTGTAGATGACTCGCTCATCAGTAACCATTGACGTCTAATCATTGTTCTTTGGATTATGGTATAGTCATTGGAATATAGTAACACCCTATACGCTTTATTTTCACTTGAAGGCAAAATCCCATTTCCCCATCTTGATAATTATTCAGCTATTACGAACATCTTGAAGCGAAGCAGTTTTTTAATTATGATAACCTGGCATAACCCGGCATTCAACCCGAAACAGCTTCTAAAGTATATGTATCTGCATTAATGACCTCGGCTGTATCTACAGTATTTACTGATAGCTGAACATAAACACCTTGTGTAAGGAGTCTGCCCATTCAGTTTATCCTGCCTGAGATTCAAACCCAGATGTTTCGTTCGGCTTTGAACCAGTACTCCACAGACTAAAATACCAGAGGACCTGGACTGGTACTGTGCCAGGTTGTGGAAGGTAGACACAGAAAATCCCCACCCCTTTTATTTCAATTCACACCACCTCCCTAGCTCTAATTATTCTTTCTAAAACAGGGGAATGTGTTATGTGGACCATTACAACGAAATTATCCTAATGAGGTGGATAAGACATTACCGCATTAAATATTCATATAAACGATTAATGAGAGGAATTAACTTGGTGAGTAGAAGTGACGGATAATTATGCCATTGTTGGTGAATAATTAATGAGGCGATGGTGATTTGATAATGGTTTTAATTTAATAATCGGGGGGATACTCAAAAGTATACCTCAACAAGGAATACACCTGAGTATTATTGTATGATAATAAAATCATGAATATTACGATTGGTCTACACAGTAAATGATGATCAACCCTCTCATCTCAATTAATATTATATCGAGTGAAATCAATAATATTTGGTATTACCCAAAATCACCTTTGCTCATGGTGTTCGCTAGTGTATGGACAGTATCAACCTTATGAAGGCTCAATGGTTATAAAACTAAATAGTCTTGAATCATTGTCACAGTTTATGCGATGGTTGATAGATGGCCAAGTCTAATCATTCTAACCTATGAAGCTACCAAAACATTGTTTAAATGGAGTTCATGTTTCTTCAAGTCATTTTAGGGCTAAGGCTTCCATCAATATTTCCTTAGCCACTCGTCCTCTCCACTACCTCTCACTTTACCACTCGTCCTCTCCACTACCTCTCACCCTGCCACTCGTCCTCTCCACTACCTCTCACCCTACCACTCGTCCTCTCCACTACCTCTCACCCTACCACTCGTCCTCTCCACAACCTCTCACCCTACCACTCGTCCTCTCCACTACCTCTCACCCTGCCACTTGTCCTCTCCATTACCTCTCTCCCTACCACTCGTCCTCTCCACTACCTCTCATCCTACCACTCGTCCTCTCCATTACCTCTCACCCTACCACTCTTCCTCTCCATTACCTCTCACCCTACCACTCGTCCTCTCCACTACCTCTCACCCTGCCACTCGTCCTCTCCATTACCTCTCACCCTACCACTCGTCCTCTCCATTACCTCGCACCCTACCACTACCTCTCACCCTGCCATTCCTCTCACCCTGCCATTACCTCTCACCCTGCCACTACCTCTCACCCTGCCACTACCTCTTACCCTGCAACTACCTCTCACCCTACCACTACCTCTCACCCTACCACTACCTCTCACCTTACCACTGGACCTCTCCACTACCTCTCACCCTGCCACTCGTCCTCTCCACTACCTCTCACCCTACCACTCATCCTCTCCACTACCTCTCACCCTGCCACTCGTCCTCCCACTACCTCTCACCCTGCCACTCGTCCTCTCCACTACCTCTCACCTTACCACTCGCCCTCTCCACTACCTCTCACCCTGCCACTCGTCCTCTCCACTACCTCTCACCCTACCACTCGTCCTCTCCACTACCTCTCACCCTACCACTCGTCCTCTCCACTACCTCTCACCCTACCACTCGTCCTCTCCACTACCTCTCATCCTGTCACTCGTCCTTTCCACTTCCTCTCGCCCTATCACTCGTCCTCTCCACTACCTCTCACCCTACCACTTGTCCTATCCACTACCTCCCACCCTGCCACTTGTCCTCTCCACTACCTCTCATCCTACCACTCGTCCTCCCACTACTTCTCACCCTACCTCTCGTCCTCTCACCTACCACTCGTCCTCTCCTATCCTCTCCACCACCCTCTACCTCTCACCCTGCCACTCGTCCTCTCCACTACCAAGTCACAATGCACCGCCACTGTCCTCCCCACGTACCTCTCGTCCTCTCACCCTGCACTCGCCTCTCCACTACCTCGAACCCAACCACTCGTCCTCTCCACTACCTCTCACCCTACCACTCGTCCTCTCCACTACCTCCTACCCTACCACTCGTCCCCTCCACTACCTCTCACCCCCACTCGTCCTCTCCACTACCTCTCACCCTATACTCATCCTCTCCACTACCTCTCATCCTGCCACTTCCTCTCACCCTATCACTCGTCCTCTCCACTACCTCTCACCCTACCACTTGTCCTATCCACTACCTCTCACCCTGCCACTCGTCCTCTCTACTACATCCCACCCTGCCACTCGTCCTCTCCACTACCTCTCATCCTCCCCACTACTTCTCACCCTACGTCTCGTTCTCCCACTCGTCCTCTCCACTACCTCTCACACTGCCACTCTTCCTCTCCACTACCTCTCACCCTGCCAC